>RJWT010001403.1:0-48605 GCA_004365215.1 Cuniculus paca
TTTTTTTTTTTTTTTTTTTTTTTTGCGGCACCGGGGATTGAACTCACGATCTTGCACTTGCCGGGCAGGCGCTTAGACCGCTGAGCTAGATCCCCAACCCCAATCTATTTCTTACCATCTCACCTCTACATCCTGGCCAAAACCACCACCAGCTCTGGTCTGGACTATTGCAGGAATCTCATTTTGTCTTCCTACTTTTATTTACCTCTCTCCTCCTAAAATCTCCTTCAAACAGCCAGAGTGATCCTTTAAGAAAAGGGAGATAGGGCTTGATGGTGCATGCCTCTAATGCTGAAGTGATGGAGAGATCAAGGCCAGCCTGGAGTACACAGAAAAAAAGGACAAATGGATTCACAGGCACACCAACTTTTCAAAGGCATCCTATCTCATTCTGAATAAAGTCAAAGTCCTGAAAGTCGCCTGCAATGTCGAACATACTCTGGCTCCCAATTACATTTCTGATTGACATCTACCCTATATCCTGTGCTTTTTCCTTTCATCCAGTCTTCCTTCTAACCATAATTTGCATGAGTACACCTGTTCTTGGCTCAGGGTTTTGATATTTGCTGGCTTTTAAATAAAACTGGAGCACTTTCTTCTCCCCCTCCCATCCCCAGATTGGTTGATTGATTGATTGATTTTTTAAGGCAGGGTCCTGCTATGCAGCCCAGGCTGGCCTCAAACTCCAAGCAATCCTCCTGTCTCAGCCTCCCGGTAGCTAGGATGACAGGTGTGGGCCACCATACCCTGTTTAGAAGCTTCTTCTCTTCATTCAGATGGTAATTCTTTGAAGTTTTCCTGTGACTGGTCCTGTTTAAAATAGCAACTCATCCCTCACCTTACGTATTCTCTATCCTTTTACTCTGATTTATTATGTATTCCGAAGTAAACTTGGGAGCGTTTCATCAGATGCTAACCCTAGCTTGTTTGTTCTTGGTTGTATCATCAGGATCCCAAATAATGCCTGGCGCAGAATATGTGTTCTAAAGATAAGTGATAGTGACAGAATAAGTAAATTATATTCTAATGTTCGGTAATACAATCCGGACTATGAGGGGGCTGGTTATCAGCTCCCTCGTTTCTCAAAGGAGAGATGAGCTGGATAATCTCCAAATACACATCAATTTATAAAAATATAATGCAAGGCCGGGAATCTAGCTCAGCGGCCTAAGCGCCTGCCTGGCAAGCGCAAGGTCGTGAGTTCAATCCCCGGTGCCACAAAAAAAAAAAAAAAAAAAAAGTAATACGTCCTACTGCGCGTTTGGCACTGGATAGGTGATCTGGCTACTGGAAGAGGTCCCTACTCTCGGGGAGTTCGCTGTTCCCAGGTGTACAACCAGTGGGAAATCACGGTGGGTAGGCTCCCAGAGGAAACAACTGAACAGGAGGGAGGGGTGGCGTAGGGTCAGAAAGGAGAAAGAGTTCCATTCCAGCTTTAAACTGTTGGTTCCAATCCATCTATTCCTTCCTCCCTCCCAGCACCGGGAATCGAACTCACTAGCTCGCGCTTGCCAGGCAGGCGCTTACACCACTGAGCTAAATCCCCGGCGAATCCATCAACTTCACAAAATGAGGCACTGAGTATGCACTTTGGTTAGCTCTGCAATGTACTCCATAGGCCCCATTCGTACAAATCACTGCATATAACGCTGGAGGCCCGCAGCACAGGGTGAAAGTCCTTAACGTTTTCTGACCGGGTTTCTGAGAGCTACGGCCCTTTCGCATCAGTGAGCGCGACAGGAAGTTAGTGGTTGAGCAAGACCGGTTGAATGGACGTCAGCGGCGACAGCAGCTCTAGGAAAGGGAACGGACCAATCGCCTCCGGGATCTTCGTAGCTGGCCCCTCCCGATCGCCCCCGGTGTTCGCGCTGGTCGGCCCCCCGCGAGCCCTTGCGCTAACCTGGGAGGAGTCGACCTCTGGCGACTCTACCAACTGAAGAAGGCGGGGAGACAGCGACTGGATATGCTCCCACGATGGACGTGAGATGGAAAAGTAGACACCTTAGATAATACATGCATGGGTACTGTTCACTCAAATGCATGCTAACGCTCTCGTAACCCCCACGGAAGTAAGCGTCTCCACCTGGCCGCAGCCGGCAGCCCTCTCGCCCCCGCCACGCTCGGCGCGCCCGCCCTTGGACTCTCCCGCGCCGGCGCCTCGCGGTCACGTGCTCCTCCTGTCCTCGCGCGGCGTGCGTCTGGTGTGCGGAAAGGCGAGCCATGGCATCCCTGCTGAGACCTGCCGGGTGGCTCTTGCGGACGTCTGTGCCCCCGCGCCTCCCGTTGTCCCTGCGCCTCCTCGCGGGCGGCCTAGGTCGGCCGCTCGTCGCCTCCAGTTTGCCGGTGGCTCGCGTCGGGCCCTCCGCAGGGTGAGTGCGACGCCCTTCCACGGCCAGGCTGCAGATGGGTCGTCGACCTTGGCGGGGGCTGGGCCAGTGGGGGCCTCGGCACGCTCCTCGGCGCCCCGGCACCAAGGTTCCCGGCCTTTGGACCACGCTCTTTTCCGGAGGTTTTAGGCGGACGCGGTTGAGCGTCCTCAGAAGGTCATGGGTGCGGGCCTGGCTTGCATCCGGCTGGATTCCTGCGGCCTCCACCTCGGCACTGGCTTTTTTGCCCTTGGACTGGTCACGTTCAGGGAAGCTGAGGGGGGATTCGAAGGCTGCTCCGGGGTTGGGACACCTACGATTGTCCGTCTTGGGTGTTAACCCACGTGGGGACGCTTGGTGATCAGTGCCCATGTGGTGTTGAGACTGTGGGAGCTTTGGCGTTTTGAGAGGATGAGTGGGGAGGTTTGGGTGAGACGAGCGGACAGGAGACACTCGGAGTGTTACAAGCCCGGGAGAGTTTAGAGTTCGACGTTTGACTGTGATTAGTTTGGGGTCTTGCCTGCGTTTTCTTGGATGGCATTTTTTTCAATATTTATGAAAGTGTGGTTTGGTTTGGGAATTGTCATGGTGGAGTCTGTAAGTGACACTGAATAAGTGAGCACATAGAAGGCACAATCCGTTGGGATCTGAGGGTGTGAAAGCAAGTAAAACTACACTGGGAACGTGTGAATAGATGTCCCTGTGGACTGAGATTCTAGGGAAGTATGTTTGACATAGACTTTCATCAACTTTCCTTATCCCCTCAACTGATGGGTGTTTAGGTTTTAGCATTGGAGAGAAACTGACATTGAAAGGCCTATAAATAAAGACCTGTAAATAAAGGCGCTTTGGGGTCCAGCATAAAGATGAAGAGCCAGTGCTCTGGAATGTCAGGGAGCTGGACTGCAGACTCCTCAATTTTTTTTCGTTGTGCCATTGAGCAAATCACTTACCGTGTCCAGTCCTCATAAGCTAGAAGATGGAAACAATAATGGTGTGTCAGTATTATTACTCAGAATTATCTGTGTAAGGCACTTAATACAGAACTGGATACGTGGTAAGTGCTTTGTTAAGTTACTGTAATAGTCAAAACTGTTACTTCATGGACCAGCCAGGAAACCTAGTTTCTGCATAAAATTACATGAAGAAAATGTCTTATGATTCCTTAACAATATCGTTGTAAATCTTTGGACTGGCCTGTGTGTAATTTGGAGCCTGCTTGTATTTTTTAATTGGGCTTGAACAGTTAACCCTCAGAAATCATACCTCAGCTTCATAGGACTACGTCTTTTGTCTTTCAGAGTTTATTTTGAGAAGGTTGTGCCACTTTTATTTTTCTCTAGTCCTTAACATTCTTGAGGCCAGGGAATGGTCAATGTTGTCTTCATTGTTGCGTCCGAGGAAAACTGAATACCTAGGGAGTGAATACAGTTTGGTATAACGGATATTGGTCTGGGTGTTCATCAGACCTGGGTTCCATTTCCTTGTTGCATGGTCTGAGACATCTTACTTAACCTGTCAAAACCTCAGTTTCCTTGTCTGTAGAGGTAATCGGGCCATTTCCTTATCTTTATAAAGCTGATTTCTTGTTATTCAGGACTCAATTTAATGTCTCTTCTGAGAAGTCTGACTTCAACACTCAATCTAAAAAAGTGTTACCCTGTTGTAGTTTTATCCATAGCATGTCTTACTACCTACTTACTACCTACAAGTAGGTACCTACTTTGTTTCCTTAGTAGAACTTAAGCTCCAAGGGCTTTCTCTTGCTCACTGCTGTGTGCTCAGATTGTAACAGGCAATAAAGCTAATTTTTTTTCTAGGCTCTAAACACTTTCTGTGCAGCTTCGTATCCTGCAGCGTGTAAGCATGTCCACATCTTTCCCACCTAAAAATTTTTTTTCTCAGGACTATGTTTACTTTAGAAGTTTCCTATTCTCTCTTCCTTGTCCGTACTCCTCTGTTTCCTTCATTTCCTCACTTTTATTCACTCTTCTACCCACTACCATTACTGATAAAGGCCATCTTTGTCTTATTTTGTTGTAGTTTGAAAAATATAAAATTCATGTGCTTTCAGGAACAGTTGCAGAATACAGGGAAGAAAAACATTAAAAATTACCCTTAATTCCTAAGAGAGCAATTGATATACTGTACATGTATCTAATCATTATGTGAAGTGTGTTTTATTTAATTTTCAAAAAAGTTGTCTTTTTAATTATCAAGTCTACTTTTTAAAAAAATTAGATTTTATCGGTACTTTTTAGATACACATAATGATCACATTCATCATAGAAATCAAATCTACTTTTTTAGACCTTAACCTCTGATATATTACCCTGTTTCCTAATTTCCCCTTTTTATGACCCTTTTCTTGGTACTGATAATATTACTCTTGATTTTCTTTTTCATTAGAAGTTTTCTCACTTCGTTGCTTTTTTTTTTTCCACGTTCACATATTAAATGCCATGTCTTTGGGGATTTCGCCCTTGGTCTTTTTATGTTTTCTTACTTTTTGGAGAGGACCTTTCTTTTTCAGGGTTTTAACCCCTGCCTACCTTTCTGAGGGTAACATTGTCCTGGTATGTACAGTCTACCCAACGTCTCCCCCAGGTTTAAGTAAGGTACTTCAAACCCAGTATATCTCAACTTGGACTCAGATTTTCTCCCAAATCTGTTTTCCTTGTGTTCTGTTTTTGTGTTATCTGTTGAACTTTTCTTGACTCCTCTCATTTGACTGCTTTTCATCCTCATAGATCCTGTCTCCCTGAAACAGCCATTAACACCGTCACGTAAGTAATGCACACTCCAGACTTGGCTGTCATTTTCTTGAAGGCAGAGATGTTGTCTTACTCTTTTTGCCTCCCATGATGTCTTAACTTTGTGGCATGTAATAGTGTCAGGTGTTTGTTAATCAGTAAACATTGAGAAAGGAATATTGTAAGGTAAAAAGATTAAGGGGTATCTAACCCATTCATGTACTGTACTGTATTTCTGCAAATTTATCTTTATTTCCAGATAAATCCTAAGAGGAAAAGAGAATTATTGAGTGAAATCATTAGAATTTATTAATCTCTCTTCAAAATTGAAGTATCAAAAAGTGTGCACTTCTGATGTTCTTTGGTCTTGCTCTTCAGTTTCCCATTTTAGCACTTTTTTTTTTTTTGGTCTTTTTTTGAGACAGGGTCTCGCTGTGCAATTCAGGTTAGCCTGAGCTCACTTTGTGGACCAGGCTGGTCTCAAACTCAGGATGATCCTCCTGCCTCAGCCTCCCCAAGTGCTGGGACTACAGGAGTACACCACCACGCCCGGCATTTTAGCACTTTTTAAAAACCAAATGCTTTCTTTTGACTCTTGCCCTAATCTGTATGAAGACGAGGAATGAACACTCTCATACTTGTGGATTAGAAACTGCTTGTATATTTCTTGTGTGAGCTTTCAGGATAATTGTGTGCTTTGGAGGAAAGATAAACTTTGAGCCAAATCTGTTTGGAAGCATCTAGACAGATGATTGTCCCAAAGGTGAAAATCATGTATTACTTTACAGCAGAATAGTATGACTTCTACAGTTGGAAAACTTTCCATTGTTTACCTCTTATTTTAGAAAAATCTCAACAGATACAAAGACTGTTTGGGCTGGTGAAGTCTAAGATTCCACCTCTTCTCCATGTGTAAATTTATAAATCATAGAAGACTGACAAGCACATTTATACCTGTTATATATGTGCTGTCCATAAGAGAGGAATTTAATACTGTACTGTTGTATTGCAGAGAGAAAAGCAGTCATACTTGTTTTGTGGTAAGGGGTCACTTGAGTTTAAGAGGACAAATGTTAAATGGATATTCAGAGTCTTCTAAGAGTAGAGAAGCCTGTGAAGACTTGGATGTCATACTTTTACCCTGTCAGGCAAGGTGGGAGCGATACTGCAAAAGCCAGTTGATTTCTTGAATCTACCAAGGTTGCTTGGTTGATGGTTGGAGCTCATTGGAGGATTTTGAGGGGTATGGGTTTTGACAAAGATTAGTTAGACTACGGGAGAGGAGAGGGACTAGACAGAAATAGTTTTCACGAAAAAGAATTTGTAGAACTGCTTCAGAAAATGGCAAGAATGATGAGATATGTGTTTGAAGCTAGGGTATTTTGAACGGGGATTAATGGTAGCATGTCTTTTACTGTAATAATTTTTTAAAAAACTTAAACACTCACTATATATTTTGATTATACCCATATATATATGGGTTTCTTTTTTCCCCTGTACCGGGGTTGGTATGCAGAGGCTCATACCTGCTAGGCAGGTGCTTTACCAGTGAGCTGCACACCCTGCCCCGAAGAATAGACATTTTTTGTCACTGAAGTAGCTAATGCTTAGAAAGACCCAGTATATTTCCCAGAGTTACGTTATGTTGAATAGCATAGCTTGGATTTGAATAGCCCTTTTAAAATAAGTCTTGTGATTTCTAATTTATTAAAAAAAGAAAATGCTTTAGTAAACAGTTAGTATTTGTCAAACTTACTTTGCCCATTCTTTTATGTATACTTTTTTTTTTTTTTTTTTTTTGTGTGTGTGTGGCACTGGGGATCAAACTCACAACCTAACACTTGCCAGGCAGGTGCTTAAGCTGCTGAGCTAAATCGCCAGCCCTTGTCTTTTTGAGACAGGGTCTCTATGCAGTTCAGGCCGGCCTTGAACTTCGTAGCCCAGGCTGGTCTCGAACTCACAATGATCCGCCTGTCTCAGCCTCCCGAGTGCTGGGATTACAGGCGTGAGCCACCACGCCCGGCTATGTATACTTTCTTAGTCTTTCCCAAACTTTGGACATTTGTATCTTACTTTCACATTTTTTTGGTCAGAATTATTTATATTTAATACTTTTATTTACATTACATTGACTTTGATTTAAACTTAATTTTATGTTAAGCAAAAATGTTGGTAAAATAAAAAGCTTGGTATAATAGTTATTTTCCATTATTTAGAAAAATAACTAACCTTACCAGAATGGGAAGTCTTTGTCTAAATGCTATCTAAAATCATCATGCCTAGCGGAAGTATGATAATTTGGGAAGCACTGCAGCATCTCAGTTAATTTTCACAGGTAAAACAAATAGATTTGTGAGGCTGGGCATGGTGGCACATGCGTGTAATCTCAGCAGTCTGGAGGCTGAGGCAGGAGGGTCACTGCAAGTTCAAGGCCACCCTGGGCTACAAAGTGAGTTCAAGGCAGCCTGAACTAACCCTGTCTCAAAAAGACAAGACCCCAAAAAAGAGGTTGTGACACAGCTGCTTAGAAACCTCCAACACAGTCTGATACAAAATTATATTTTGATCGAAAATCTATACTTAGATCAAAATCTCAGAATCGGTGATGTAGTGCTCTTTTTTCTCCAGCCTCCTCTTTGACTCCCTCTGTTGTTCATTTACCTGCCTGCTACATACTGGTCTCTATCTGGAACTTTCATCCTCTGTCACTGTGATGGCTGGTCCTCTTTAGGCCATTTAAATGTCCTCTTCCTTAAATATTTATCTAAAATAAAGCCTTACTGTTATTTATTTATTTATTTTTGTTATAGTCCGTATTTTCTTCATAGTACTTAATTTGTATTTCAAAAATAAGTAACTCTTTATTAAATTTATTCACTAGAAATCCTAGCACAGTGCTATGTACATAGAAAGGTACTCAATAAATGTCTTCTGAATTAAGTAAAATAACATAATTTTATGTGACAGAAACAGCAACTCTAGGTTCTCAAAGGGAGAAGGACATGAAGAAGAATGGTTTTAGGATGATTGATTTGGCAATTGTGTGAAGAGAAGTTGAAGCCTGAGAGACTAATGAGGCATCCATGTACAGTGGACTCCGAAAATTCACAGGGGTTACATTCCTAGAGTACCTCTGAATTGTGAAAAACTGCAAATTTCAGATACGGTCAGAAAAATGCCTATAAATGCCTACTATGCTACGGCGGCATAACTTTTTAGTTACAGGAGCAAATCTAGTAGTTCAGCCTTCTCCTAGAGTGTCTTAAAATTCTTCTGGCACTTAGGTTCATTGCCAGAAACCTTAGAAGGTGCAGGGTGTTTTGACAGCATCTTAGGGAGCTTAGGCCTTTAAGAACAAAAAAACTGAGAACGCTGGAGATAGCTACTGGTGGTATAGCAACCTGTTATGATGCAGGAATACTGGTGCATCAGCCTGAGATGGGTTACATGGCAGCAGCCAATCAGCAGCAAAGAGAACTGAGTAATGCTCTCAGACTGGCTACTTGCAAACTTTAAGCCAGAAAAACAGTTGTAGAGGATATTTGCAGTTTCCATGAAATTTAGGGGTTTCTGCAAACAATTATTAGTTAGGCTCTAAGTAAAAGATCCACAGACGACTGAGCCAGTGAACTCTGACCTGCGACTTTGGAGGGGTATACTCTATTTTGGTTTCAGTAAAAGCCTTAGAAAAAAAAGATATCTAATGATTCCATAAATGAGCTGCGAAGGGTGAGAGACATTGAGCAGTAAAAGAATTATCCTAAGAGTTTGCATTTGAGGGAACAAGGTACTAGTGGTATAGTAGGTAGCAGTGGAGAAGTTTGAAATGAGTATCAACCCCATTTAGGAGAAGGCCTCACCCTTTTGATTTTGACAGGAACACTCGAGCAGATCTTTCATTGTATAAAATGACCTTCAATTGGTGAATGGATAAACAAGTTGTGTATGTGTGTACAATCAAATATTATACTGCAATAAAAATAATTGAGCTGCTATACTGTGAAAAGACATGGAAGGACATTAAATACTTACTAACATTATAGAAGCAAGCCTCCAAAGGCTATATACTTTGTAGTACACCTATATGACATTCTGGAAAAGGGAAGACTCTAGAGATATATATATTAAAAAAAAAAATCAATGCTTGACAGAGGTTCCAAAGGAAAGTGAAAGGATGACTAGGTAGAGTGCAGGGTATTTTGATGGAAGTGACATTACTCTGTATGGTACTGAAATGGTGGGGACATGTCATATGTGCCACCCTATTGAAGTGTGCACACAAAATGAACCTTAGTGTAAATAATGAACTGTAGTAACCAATGTCAGTTTATGATTTGTAATAAATATAGGATACTAATATTAGATGTTAGTGGGGGAAACTGGAAGGGAAAGAAAGTATATGGGGATTGTGCTTTGTGTACTTTTTCTGTAACCCTAAAAATGCTCTAAAATTTTAGTCTACTTTTTTTCTTTTTTTTTGGCGGCACCGGGGATCGAACTCATGACCTTGCACTTGCCAGGCAGGTGCTTAGGCCATTGAGCTAAATCCCCAGCCTTTCTTTAGTCTACTTTCTAATAAATGGTTCATTTTTAGAAAATGATACAGGCTTAAAAATGGAAATTCCGTGGAAGTATCTTTATAACAGTCTGGTCCTTGTACCTTTTTAAATTTGAAATATGAACACTTGGCTATAATTTTAAAAAAAAGTAAAAGAATCACATCATTTTGATTTAAAAAAAAGAAAGAAAGAAAAAGAAAAAAAAGCTGTTCTTAAAATGCTAGATTTTCCCAGAGGAAATTCATGGGTATCCTGAATATTAGTGGTAAGGGTCAGCATCTTAGGAGAGAAACCTGAGGCATTTAACTCAAAACTATGAAGATGATATTGTGAAACTTGTATGGGATGTTTAATTTTCCCTTCTGTGGTTACATCGGCTTTGGTTATTAGAATTTGAAGGCCATATGCTTCATCTTGTACAAGCCTGATAGAGGTCCCTACCTGTGTGGGCCATCTGAAATTAACCTTGGGATAGTTTCTTTTTCTTCCTCTGAAACAGTGCCCATTGAGAAGTTCTTGGTTCTGTCAAGGTATATTAGATTAGATTTAAAAATAAGTTCTGATTAGGGATGTAGCTCAGTGGTACAGTACTTGCCTAGCATGCACAAGGCCAAGGGCTTCATCCTCAGCCCTGTTTTTTTTTTTTTTTTTTTTTTTTTGCGGCACCGGGGATTGAACTCACGACCTTGCGCTTGCCAGGCAGGCACTTAAGACCACTGAGCCAGATCCCCAGCCCTGGTGCTTTTGAGACAGGGTCTCACTATGCTGTCCAGGCTGGCCTTGAGCTCACTTTAAAATAGCCCAGGCTGGTCTCGAACTCACAATGATCCGCCTGTCTCAGCTTCCTGTGTGCTGGGATTACAGGTGTGAGCCACCACGCCTGGCTATTCATTCTTCAAATTTTTTTTTTTTTTTTTGCGGCACCGGGGATTGAACTCACGACCTTGCACTTGCCGGGCAGGCGCTTAGACCGCTGAGCTAGATCTCCAGCCCTCCTCAGCCCTGTTTAAAAAAAAAATTTAGGCTGTATAGTTAATGTACAAAGTACTGGAGAATCCTTTTCCTGTCCAACTTTCACAGTACATCAGTATCTACACACTAATGTGAATGAAACTTGGTTGCATTAAAGACTTACTTGTGAGAAACATTAGCTTGAGAATGTTATATGTACACACCTCTGGCTGAGTTTTGTATTTATTTTGTGACATTTTAAGAGTCTATCTCGGCTGTGTGTGGTGGCACACACCTATAATCCCAGCAATGTGGGAGGCTGAGGTAGCAGGATCGCAAGTTGGAGCCCAGCCTGGGTAATTTAGCAATGTAGTAAGAGCCTGCCTCAGAACAGGGCTGGGGTGTAAATTAGTGTGAAGGTTCTGGGTTCAGTCCCCAGTGTGTGGAGTAGGTTAGGAGCTGTGTTTAGCAAAAGTTTTATTTTTGTGCTCTTTAACATTTACCACGTCTGCATTCTGTGAAAAACTGGCAAGTATGCTTCACTACCACTTGGAAATTTGTGTGTTACTGTTTTTGAGCAGTATGATCTGCACACTTACTTGAACTTGACACATTATCCAGGGTGATACAAAATGCTATTATTCGGTGTTTGCCTGACACTAGCAAGGGCATAGTTTAGTAACAGGTGATATAGTAATAAAGAAATGGCTATGGAAGCCTCTGGAAAGAAAGGAATAATATGAATCTTGTGTAGTCTGTAGGTAGTGATCTAGCTCGTACAATTTTTTATTTGTTTTTTGGTCCAAAGTCCAGCTTCTTACCCACTATACCATACTGCCTTTTACCTTTTTTTTTGGTTTTTTAAGACAGGGTCTTGCTATATAGTACAAACTGGCTTTGAATTCACTGTGTACCCCAGGCTGGCCTTGAACTCGAGGCGATCCTCCTGCGTCAGCCTCCCAAGTGGTGGGGTTTTAGGCCTGCACCACCATGCCCAGCTCTAGCACTTAATTCAGCTCATTTCATAAGCCTAAGTTAATTACTAACAGTGTGCCAGTCATTACTTTTGTAAAGATAGGACGTTGTGTACTGGAGATGTAGCTTAGTAGTGAAGCATTTGGCTGGTATATACAAGGCCCTAGAATTCCCAGCAGCATCCCCTCCCAGAGTGTTATTTGTATAGTGTCCTAATTTTTTCCATTTTGTTTATTTGTATAGGTGGAATTATTGATAGCCAGAGTGGTTGTGTTTTTCCCCAAATTGCAGTGGTAGATCATCTAGTCTAGTATCTGTTGTTTGTATCACCTTGTGGCAAAACCCCTGGTATAGTGTCCTTTAATGCAGCTTTGTAAGTTAGCTTTTATTCTTTGACTGGTTTTCCAGGATAGGAAAGCAGTAACTTTTTTGTATGTGTACTGGGGATTGAACTCAGCTTTGTATAGGGAAAGCACATACTGTACTATTGAGCTCTGCCCATAGTCCCTGGAGTTTTATTTTAAAACATTTAGCTATTATATACTTTACATATAATATTTAGGTATACTCAGTGACTGCTTTAATTATCTAGAGTACATGTATAAGTTTTTTTTAGACATATTAGGAATGATTTTGGCCTGAATGATCCTGTAAAGAAACTACAATTTTAAGCTTGTAATGAATATGTTATTTTAAGTTTAATAAACTTACTTAAATTTTAAATTCATAATAATCCTATACTCAGAATTTTTGATATATTTTATATATTTTGTCTCATTTAGGAAAGCAAGAAGAACTTCATAATATAAATTGCTTCATTTTTCTTTACTAACCTATTTTGGTTAAGGGTGATTTAAAACACACCATCTTGTTATTACCTTCGTTTGAAATGATTCTGTGCCGAAGGTTTCAAGGTACTGTCAACTATTCTATTCAGGGAATTGTACATAGAGTTTATGTGTATGATTTCATCTAAAGCAAAAGTCATGTCTTTTTTTTCCTACTAGTTTATATTTACCTGAGTATTTTTAATATCACATATAATTTTAGGTACTTAGTAATTCATTCACAACTTTGATAAATTTTGCTCAAAAAGATGACCTAAATAGATAACAATTGACTTAGTCTAATTATGTTTCATTTTTTAGAGAGCTACTGAACCAAGCCAGGCTGTATACCATTGCTGCTGAAAAAAAGAATGATCTTCTAGAGGAGAACACTTCTAGGAGGAATGCCTCTTCTAGGAAAAATACTGGTCAATTTGATTGGGCACTAATGACATTTGATAACTCTGTCAGAAAAACTGGCCATATCACAAAGTGGCTTTTGCAAAAAGTGTTTGATAGCACATGTCACTCAGGTATTTAAAAATTTTCTGTTCATAAAGTTTTTAAAAAGTTGGAATTGTTTGTTTTTTGAGATAGGGTCTCACTATGTAGCCCAGGCTGGTCATCATCTCTTGATGGCGCCCAGGCTGGCCTTGAACTCATGTTGATTTCCTCCCTCAGTCTTCCACGTGCTGGGATTACAGGCATGTGCCACTAATCCTGGTTTAAATTAAAAAGTATTTTTAAGGGACAAACTTTGTAGAGTACATTATTTGATGCTTTCAATTTTGTTAACTATGATTATAATCTCCCTATCTATGCAACTCATCTAGGCAAAATTTGGAATAAATGGAATATTTTTATTTCAAAGCTAGCAAGTAAGTTTGATTTCTTTCCATAGATTATAGAGTTGCTTTCAGTGGTCAATTGTTTTGGAAGATACTAGTTTTTCATATCTTGCTTTGTGTAATGTCAGCTTTCCCTAAAGTGATCATGTATAACAGGATTTCCAGAAAGATGATTATTTTCCTTTTATTTTTAGTTAACTACTAAAACCAATTTGATTCATTTATGCCTTTGATAATCTGATGGAAACTTGCAAACTTCACTGCTCCCCCTCTCCCCCACACTGGCAGTTAGCATGCTAGCATACATAATTTTGCATGCAGTTTTAAAAAGAATTCATAAGGCTTCCTGAAGCCTGTTTATGGATATCAGACAGGAAACATTGGTATAAAATGTGATGATGAGTGGGATACCAGAGAAGTAAGAATTATAACTACAATTATGTATAGTTAAAGATATTTTTGCCACTTTCTCTCTTTGGTTTATTGAGTTGCTCACCCATCACTACAGCTAATATTAAAACATTTTCGTCACCCTAAAAAGAAACCCTTGTACCTTTATCAGTCCCCATCTTTCACCCCAGCCTTAATCAACCACTAGCATATTTTCTGTCCCTGAGGTTTGCCTATTTTGGATATTTCATATAAATGGAATCATAAATGTTTTTGTTTTGTCTGAAAGTCAGCTTTTAGGGACATGTAGATAAAGGTTGTACATATAAGAAGAAGAAAGTTTATATTATTTTTGTAATTGATTATAAGCCTGAATTTGAGACTTACAAGTTTTAATTATACTGCTTTGTGTCATGTTTATATGGTGTTGAGAAGCTTAGTCTGAGTTACAGCAAGTACTCCTTATAAATTAGGTTCTCTGTTTTTGTATTCAGTAGTCATTCAGATTACATAGATTTCATAACCTTAGATCTCTTAGGAAAACAGACTAATAATTAAAAATTTAACTGGTAAGATAAGATTTTTCTAACATATAGAGGCTCTCAATATTATCTTTGGAGAGCCAGAAGATGTCTGAATATTGATAAATTACAGTTTAAAATTTGATATTTATTTATATGATATTGGTACTACATTAAATGTTACCCATTAATGTTTTATTCCATAGGTAACCCAGGTGGTAATCAAGCCTTACTTCTGCTGCGCAGCTGTGGTTCCCTCTTACCCGAAATAAGTCTTGAAGAGAGAACAGATTTTGTTCATAAGATATGGGACAAACTTCAGGAATTGGGTATGATTGTTTGAGTGTGTGATATATGTGAAAGGTGTAAATATTTTTTCTTCGTGTAAAAAAATATTTCTTTACATAAATACTATAATTCAATTTTTTGGAAGGACTACTTAATTTGTAATTTGTTGGTAATGTTTTATTTGGTGAGTTACAGTGACACCTAGGGGTGTTAAGGATAAAATAATTTTTTTGTAACAAGTATTACAACCTTGGTAAGTGAAAAAAAAGAATGAAATAGAAAGGTATTTAGTCTATCAAAGTAAAAATTGTTCATATAGTTTGACCAAGCAGTTCCATTTGTTAGAATTTAGATACAGATAAACTCACATATGCAAAAGAATATTCTTTGCAACTTGTTTCTAATACCAAAAAATTGGAATCAACACTGATGTTGATTAGATAAATTATGGAGCATTCATAATAGACTACTATGCAACTCAAAAAATGACTGTCTTCATATACTGATGGGAGGGTATTCTTCAAAATAAAAAGATACAGAACAGTGTACATAGTATGATATTTTGCAGCAGTACTTTTTTCTTATGCATGGGCGTATAATATTTAGTTATAAGATGATGAACACTACATACAGTTTTTACATTTTCATACTTTTTCAGCTTTGAACCATATGAACATATTAAATGAAAATTAATTTAAAAAGACCTTTTGATAAAATTCAATATTCATTCCTGACTTTAAAAAACCTTAAAGACTACACAGATGCTTTTTTACTATGTTAAAATCTAAAACTGTCAAGTACAAATATTTTGTTTAATGTAATAAAATGTGAACCAGTACTAGAAATTATTATTAGGTGATATGATTAACTGTAAAATTTTAGAAAAATCAGCTTATAGCAATTAGTTAGACATGTTAAATGGTGGAGAATCCTTAACATTTTTAGTTATAAGAATGATAGAGGATCCAGTTAAGACTAGTCTCAAATATATAAACTACCTGGGGATAGCCTTCAAAAAATGTGAGAGGGGGCCCTCTGAAAAAAACCATAGACTGAAGACAGATCCTTCCCTCTCAGTGTTGTTTTTTTTTTTCTTTTTTTGCAACACCAGGGATCGAACTCATGACCTTGCACTTGCCAGGCAGGCGCTTCGTCCACTGAGCTAAATCCCCAGCCCTTGTCTTTTTGAGACAGGGTCTCACTATGCTGTTCAGGCTGGCCTTGAGCTCACTTTGTAGCCCAGGTTGGTCTCAAACTCACAATGATCCTCCTGTCTCAGCCTCCCAAGTGCTGGGATTACAGGCATGCGCCACCAGGCCCAGCCCCTCTCAGTTTTTTTGCTTTGGCGTATTTTTGTTTTTGTTTTTTGAGACAAGGTATCATTATGTAGTTCAGACTGATCTTGAACTTGTTATGTGACCTAGGCTGACCTTGAACTCATTGTGGTCTGCCTGCTTCAGCCCGAGTACTGGGATTATAGACATGTGCTACCATTCCTACCTCACAGTTTTGAATTCAACTAGAATTCATTTTGGTGACAAGTTCATTTTAAAAAAGTCTTCAAAATTATAGCTACATGTTGGATTTCAGAATAGAAAAGAATTTTTCTAAGTATAGAAGCAGCAGAAAAGAGAAGATAAAGAGCTGAGACATTTCTAGGGCTGGGAATATAGTTGAGTGGCAGTGTGTTTGCCTAGCATGCATGAGACCTTGAGTTTGATCTCCTCCAGCACTGCAAAACAGAAAAGAAAGTTTATGTATCTGTCATGTAATTAAAAAGCGTGTTGAAATGGGAGAAATAACTGCAAGAAAGATTATATTCTAAGATATAAAAGATCCTTTGTGCAGCAATCTACATTAACTACCCAAGTTTCTAATTTAAATACGTATTACTTTTTGTTACAATTAGTACCAAATATCTTTCCTCAATACTGTATATTTTATGAGAGTGAAATTCATAGTTTGTTTTCTTCTTCGCTAGGAGCATGGTACTTTGTACAGAATGGTGCTCTATGCATACTTGTTGAGTTAATATTGCCAGAGTCCTGATAGATGCCAGTGTGACTTGTTTATCAGTATTCAAGTAGGTTTACCTCACATGGTTCAAAATTGAAAAGATTATAACCCTTTTTTTTTTTTTTTTTTTTTTTTTTTTTTTGCAGCACTGGGGTTGGAACTCCCTACCTCATGCTTGCCAGGCAGGCTCTTAGGCCACTGAGCTAAATCCCGAGCCCTTAGATTCTAACCCATATTTCCCACCCATCCAGTTTTATTTAATCAGTCAAATTAACTTTTGTTTTTTTAGTCAAATCTAACTTTGAAACAATTTTATAAGAGAAAACTCACTTTGTTATTTTATTTATTTATTTTTTATTTTATTCGAGGCAGGGTCTTGCATGTAGTTCAGGATGGCCTTGAACTCACTATGAAGCCCAGGCTGGCCTTGAACTTGGCAGCAGTTTTCCTGTCTCAGCCTCCTGTGGAATTCCAGGCGTGTGCCACCATGCCTGACAGAAAACTCACATATTGGAAAAGGATGAATGTAATATTTTAAGAAAACTTTATTTCTTACAAGAGTCTATTAGAAACTAATTTACAGTATTTGGGATTGAAAAGATCAGTAGAGCTCTAATTTAGGGACAAAGGTAGGGATAAACACATCTCTGAACAAAGAAGTTATGGACTTTTTTTTTTAAGACAGAGTCTCACTGTGTAGTTTTGGCTAGCTGGCCAGCTTTGAACTCACTATGTAGCCCAGGCTGGCCTCCAACTTGTGGCAATCCTGACTCAGCCTCCCAAGTGCTGGGACTATAGGCATGTGCCCCCACACCAAGCCAAACATGTTTTTAAGTGTTAGTATTAAGGCAAGTCCATACTTTATTTATAGTGATAAATATACAAATATATGTACTTATGCAAATACATTTGTATATGTAGATCTATCTTTATGATCTTGCTGAGGAGAATTACATAGTAACATCTTAAAGTTTTAAGTGACATCACTTGTTTTGTTTTGTTTTGTTTTTGTCTCTTTGAGACAGGGTTGGGCTATAATACAGGCTGGTCTTGAGCTCACTTTGTAGCCCAGGCTGGTCCTGAACTTGCAATGATCCTCCTGCCTCAGCCTCCCGAGCGCTAGGATTACCATCACATTTTGCTTGAACTAGACTGTAAACTACTAGCCTAATTAACATGTCTAGAAATAATTTTGAAAGATCTGAGTTGACAGAAAAAAATGACAGATGAATTTCAGTGTGGGCAGACATAAAGTGATAAACATAGGAGAGAAAAATTATAGCAGTAACCTAGGTTTCTAGATGAGAAGCCTAGCTTTTTACCCTAAATAGTAATAGTTCAGACCATTCCTTCAAGGTTGAACAAAGTAAGTCTAGGATAAACTGGATAAAGTGATGGACACCTATAGTCTGTAATCTCTGCGCTCTGGAGGCTGAGGCAAGAGGATCACTGTCAGTTTGAGACCAACCTGGGCTATGTAGTAAATTTAAGTCCACCCTGCATAAACAAACCAATAAAAATAAGTCTAGAATAAATGCAAATGGAGGATAATTTACAACATTTTTGCACAAAGAAATTGAAGACTATATCAAAACATTAAAAGTAATGGACAGCAGAGCCAGGGCCACATTAAAGTCTGAGAACATGAGATGAAGTACATAAGGCAATGCTATTTGTTTATTAAGTAGGATGTTTTAGGGTTACATTCCTAAAAGTTTGAGTTTCTAATTTAAATTTAAATAGTTGTAGACTTTACTAATTTGTGCTACAAAAAATAATTAAAAGGTTCATTACTGTCTTTTTCTTTTTTTTTTTTTTCATTACTGTCTTTTTCAAGACCCATGAAATTAAGTAGAGATGCTGGGTGTGGTGGCTCACACCTGTATTCCCAGCTCTCAGGAGGCTGAGGCAGGAGGATCATTAGGTGTTTGAGACCAGCCTGGGCTGCAAAGTGAGTCAAGGCCAGCCCAAACTGCATAGTGAGACCCTGTCTCAAAAAACAAAACAAAACAAAACAAAAAAGACCACACACATACACACAAAGAAAAATTAACTAGAGATGTATATAGCACATATTTACGTAGTATATAAATACAGGAATAAAGATTTTACTGAAGTTCATAAAAACATTTTGTCACATATAAGAACTATGCTTTGTGCCAATATGTGAGTGAAGTTGAACCCTCATAAACACTGAGTTGGCCACTGATCTTAACTAAAGTATACGTGAGAAGACAGAGTAGATGCTACTTACCTGGACTTTGGCAATTTCCTTAGCTTCTGGAACAAATCAGAGTGAATTCCCTCACAAGATTATATAATTTCCTGCAGCCTTGGAGCTGTGGCCAGCCATTGTTAGAGTTCAGCTTGAGTCGATTTTTTAAAAATAAAATTTCAGGCATTCTATGATATAACCTTGTTGCATGTGAGAGAGATTGATGTGGTTCCCTATATGGCTCTATAAAAAATTTTACAATGGTTAATAATTGGGCTTTCAAGGCTCATCCTACTGATGTTCCTGCCTGTGGTCACTGGAAAAATGGAGAATCAGTTTTCCTCTGTAAGATGGGGATAATAGTACCTACCTGGAAGCTATTGTGAAGAGTGAGCTTTTATATGTGGAGTATGGAGCATAGTGCCTGAAACATAATACAAGGGGTGATCAAAAGACAGTGAATGCTTAAATGAATTTATGATAGTAAAAGATACACTGTCATTAACCTTCTTCATAGTCCACCCCCTCACTTAGAACATACTTAGCCTTTTGTTCTTGCGACTTTGTAGAAATTCTCTTTCGTGAGTGTTTTAATGACATGTGTGATCAAAAGTACAGTGAATCCTGCTGCCAGGGGCCATCCATCAGAATGCGAGCTCATAAAAATATTACATTGTGTCCTCAATTGCCTTATTCACCAGATCTGGCATCTTGCAACTTCTGGCTCTTTCCAGAAGTCAGAATGACTGTGTAAGGTAAATGTTTTTGAATCTGTTCAGCACATTGAGGCAGCCACAACAGTGCAACTGAAGATACTCACAAAAGAGAACTTATAGAACTGCTTCAGCAAGTGGTGAGAATGATGGGGTAAGCCAGGCGTGGTGGCACATGCCTGTAATTGCAGCACTTGGGAGGCTGAGACAGGAGGATCATTACGAGTTTGAGGACAGCCTGAGCTATAAAGTGAGCTCAAGGCCAGCCTGAACTGCATAGCGAGACCTTGTCTCAAAAAGACAAAAACAAAAACAAAAAACAAAAACTAAAACAAAAAAAATGATAGGATAACTGTTTGAAGCAAGGGTGAGCATTTTAAGATAGGTTAATGTCAATATATGTCTTTTACTGCAATACATTTAAAAATTTCTTTTGGTTCCTGGAAATCAAACTCAGGACCTCACACTTGCCAGGCAGGTACTATGCCACTGAGCTATATCCCCAGCGCCCTTTTAAAAATTGAAACACACACTGTACTGTGGCGCTGGGGATTGAACTCACAGCCTTGCACTTGCCAGGCAGGCACTTAGGCCACTGAGCAAGATCCCCGGCCCTTGTCTTTTTGACACAGGGTCTCACTCTGCCATTCAGGCTGGCCTTGAGCTCACTTTGTAGCCGAGGGTGGTCTTGAACTTGCAATGATCCTCCTGTCTCAGCCTCCTGAGTGCTGGAATTGCAGGCGTGAGCCACCACACCCGGCTCACACTGTACTTTTTGATATATACCTCCTAAGTATTCTACATGTCTGTTAAGATGAAAACTATTAATTTAATAGCACAGGTCTCTTCTCCCTAGTATCTCATCAACTGACACCAGCCAGTGATGATAGGCCTTTGTGGTCATAGGCAAATGGATAAGGACATGAAATTAAATTGATGAAAACAGGAAAACATGTTAACCTAGATTGATATGATTATGGTGTCACAGCTGAGTGGTAGCTTTAACTGATGTGGCCCGCTAGGTTTTGTGGACACAGGGAAAACAAGGGGTGTGGGAATACAAATTGGTAAAACTAGCAGACTAGAAACAGTGCTCAGGAACTAAGATGAAATGAGTCTTTCAAATAAACACATGAGTGACTTGGTAAGAAAATAAGAAAAATTGCCAAAAGTGCCAGTTGTTTTAAAGAACTGTGGTCACAATCCATCTGTGATGTGGTGAGGGCTGCTTTACACAGGAGAATCTTTGAATCAAATACAGACATTAACATTTTCTACCTGGAAGAAAGCACCGTGCTTTGTAACTGAGAGAACTTTTTAAATATCTGAACAGGCGGTTATGTGTAACTGTACAGTAAATCAGTTACTATATCTTATAGTTCTGGCAAGATATTTGTATGTGTTAAGATAGATGGGTGAAATGCTATAGTGAAAATTTAAAAATTGAGATGCATATGACTTCAGTTGTGATAAAAGGTATGATTTTAGGGCCGAGGATCTAGCTCAGCAGCCTAAGCGCCTGCCTGGCAAGCGCAGGGTTGTGAGCTCAATCCCCAGTGCTGCCAAAAAAAAAAAAAGGTGATTTTAAATGTTGGCCTAAAATTCTGATTTAAATTTCATCTGTAGGTACTGTGTATGACGTGAGTCACTACAATGCTTTACTTAAAGTCTATCTTCAAAATAAATACAAGTTTTCACCTACTGATTTCCTGGCAAAAATGGAGGAAGCAAACATTCAACCAAATCGGGTAGGTAGATACCCCTGTGCTTATTGACTGGTCATATCTCTCCCAAAGTGCCTTTTTTTTTTAAGCTCACAAAAAAATATTAAAAAGAAAAACTAACCAACCAATTTCATTGACAGGTGACCTACCAGAGACTGATTGCTGCATATTGTAATGTAGGAGACATTGAAGGTGCCAGGTATGGAGCTGTAAATGTAGGTGTACACAGACAAATTTGTAAATTTTGTAACGCTACATTATATATATAGTTACTTATTTTAGTGTCTTTTTTAATAAGAATTATTTCAAAAGTATTTAATGTAGCAAATCTGGTAATATGAGTTAGATAAAATTATAAAATTATTGCATAAGAGGAAAAGATAAGTAAAAATTGCTGTTTTAATTAAAAATGCTACTGTTTTATTGGAGGAGAGCTATGAAATTCTTGAGTGTCAAAGCTGTCTTCTCAACTTTAAAAAAAAATTTTTTTTGGAATTTTTGTTTTCTAAGGGAAATGTTTTTAGCCATTTCAACAGTTCATTTATAAAACTGGGACTATTCTCTTTGTCTCATTGATTCATTTAAAATAAATTTCAACCTGTCTGCTTATGTACAGTTTACTGGCACTTGTGGATTGAAGGCTTGTGAAATAAGGAATAAATTGAAATGTACGATCTTATTTTTAAATAAATGTCTTATTAAACTTGGTGCTGTTTTTTCTTTTTTTTAAGGTTAAGAGTAGGAAAATTTATTGGAGAAAAGGAATAGGGAATGGGAATGGTGAATGGGGAATAGGAATAGCTCCTGAGAGACAAGAGAGATCCCGAATGGGTTACCCCCAACTCATGCTTTTTAAAGATTAGTACTTTTTAAAGGTTAATAATGCAGAACAGCTGGGGATATAGCTCAGCAGCATAAGTACCTGCCTGGCAGGCACAAGGTTGTGAGTTCAATTCCTGGTACCCGCCCCCCCATTAATATAATGTAGAACAAATAACCTTTAAAAAACTGTGTAATATTTTTAAGAAGAGCACTTCAACATTATTGGTACCTCAAGGAGTAGGGTTTCATGAAAAGGGGATCAGTTTTTATTTTGTTTTTAAAACAAGCATGTGTTGTTATATTAAATAAACATAACTCTAGGGCTGATTTATACATCTGAAAGTATTTTTGGTATACTTTTAAGGAATGTCATTTCTCTTTTTTTTTTTTTAACAGCAAGATTCTTGAATTTATGAAAACTAAGGACCTTCCAGTTACAGAGGCAGTATTCAGTGCTCTTGTAACAGGGCATGCAAGAGCTGGGTAATATTCAACCTACGATTTTGGTTCTTAACCAGGTTTAAGCTTTAGAAAATTCAAATAACATTTAATCTGCACTTCAAAAATAATCTGGAGTGTAAGCTAGGAAATGCTGGTATTTTAATAACTTGCTTTTATGTGTACAGAATTTTTATTTGAAATTACTCAGTTTAAAAATTGGCTTTAAGTTGGGTATGGTGGCACACATCTGTAATTCTAGTAGTTGGGAGGCTGAAGCAAGAGAATTTCAAGTTCCAGCTTAGCATGGGCAACTTTGTGATTTAGTGAGTCTCTTTCTCAAAATAACAAAAGGCTCGGGGATGTAGTTCAAGGCACTTGATCCAATTCTTGGTACTGAAAAAGGGAAAAAAAATTCAGCTTGATCTAAAGTAAAATATTTTTGTTTTTCATGAGGAATTTGCTAGGTATTATTCTTAAATAAGGTAAATGGATCTGAGTCATGATATTTAATATAATAAAGTACTGTACGTTATTTAATGTCTACATAAGTAGTATATAATTTGTTGGGGAAGGAAAATTACATATAAAAATTTCAGATGTTAGGGATGAGATTCCACTCTGTGGTATACAATGCTTGCCTAGTATGCATGAGACTTTTGGTTTAATCCCTAGCATTAGAAAAAATATATTCAGATGTTTATGATCTTTATTATTTCAAAATATCAGTTCAGTAATTGTTTTTGTTTGGCATCATAATTCAAGTACTTAAAATTGTTGTTTTGTTTTGTTTGAGGTTGGATCTTGCTGTGTAGTTCAGGCCGGCCTTGATATCACTGTGTAGCCCAGGCTTGCCTTGAACTCACAGTGATCCTCCTGCCTCAGCCTCCTGAATGCTGGGATTGCAGGAATGTGCCACCATGCCCAGCTGCTAGTGCATTTTAGATTGAATAATTTTCTCAAGTTTGGCAGTGTTGTAGTAATCTATTTTATGTTTTTTAAATTAACTTCTAGAGATATGGAGAATGCAGAAAATATTCTCACAGTAATGAAAGAGGCTGGAATTGAGCCTGGTCCAGACACATACCTAGCCTTATTGAATGCATATGCTGAGAAAGGTGACATTGATCACGTAAAGCAGGTATGACTTCTGTCATGGAAATAAACACAATCATTTTTATAAACTTGTGTTTTGCATTAAACAGAAAAGTGCAGAACTGTGTTTGAAGTTGTTTGGTTATATAGAGTAGTACTTAAGGCAAATTCTTTGTTTGGTACCATGATATTGATATGTGACAGTTACTGAAATACAGTTATCCTCTTTTTAATAAAAGAAGTTTGATTGATTGATTGATTTTTTTCGGTACTGGGGATCAAACTCACAACCTCATACCTGCCAGGCAGGTGCTTATGCCACTGAGCTAAATCCCTGTTCCCATAAAAGAAGTTTTAGATAGAGCTTTTGCAAAAGAGAAAGGGTCCTAGAGTTAGAGTGGGAGGCAGAGGAGGGGAAGGAGATGAACAAAGAATCGAGATGTGTTATGTCCATGGACCAACTCCCCACGAGAAACGTGATCATAGTGTACTGCAAACATGGACTAATAAAAAAAAAAAGCTGAAGCCGGGCATGGTGGTTCACGCCTGTAATCCCAGCACTTGGGAGGTTGAGACAGGAGGGTCATTGTGAGTTCGAGACCAGTCTGGGCTACAAAGTGAGCTCAAGGCCAGCCTGAATGGCATAGTGAGACCCTGTCTCAAAAAGACAAGGGTTGGGGATCTAGCTAAGCACCTGCCTGGCAAGCATGAGGTCATGAGTTCAATCCCTGGTGCTGCAAAAAAATAAAATATAAAAAATAAAAAATAAAAAAATAAAATAAACAAAATAAAAAAAGTTCTAAATGTTTTGATGGTGTTTGTTCCTCAACTTTTGAATATTGGCATTTTAATTTGTTTAGCTTTAGTAATTACCAAAACATTGGTTTTTAACTTCTTGTTCTAATTTCTGGAACTGTATGTAGACTCTGGAGAAGGCGCAGAAGTCTGAGCTGTACCTTATGGACCGTGATTTATTGCAACTTGTCTTTAGCTTCAGTAAAGCTGGTTATCCTCAGTATGTTTCAGAAATTTTAGAAAAAATTACCTATGAAAGAAGATACATTCCAGGTATTTAAAAAATTTTTATTTACATTATTTTTATACAAATAAAAATTATTATTTATTACATGGTATAAGGGCATACTCTTAACAATAGCAGATTGCGGTCGGTGAATGTAAGTGTTTTAGAAGTTAGCTTAGTAAGCTGAAAAATGTTAGTTGATGAACACATGGGGATGTTTTTATTTAAAAGTGTTTTATTGTTATTTAGGCAGACATTTCCTTTTGGTATTTGCAGTTCCTAGTTTTGTCTTTAGTAAGGATTGCCATGTGAAAATACTGTTGAATTTAATAACAAAAGATGTCATTGTTTTCTTTGCAGATGCAATAAACCTCATTTTGCTTTTAGTCACTGAAAAATTGGAAGATACAGCATTGCAAGTTTTATTAGCATGTCCTATATCAAGGGATGGCAATCAGAATGATTTCGGCAGCTTCTTTTTACGACATTGTGTGACCATGAATACGGTATCCTGTCCATTTTTTCTTTGTAGATGATGTAATTGGCAGTAAAATAAGATTCTTAAAATGTAAAATATTAAGAGATTTGACCAGTTGTAAATATTATAAAAATTTGTATTTGTGTTGCAAGATTTTTGGGTACAAAAAGGATGAGAGGTTCAAAATTTTCATCTCCAAAGTGCTAGAATATTTTCAGGAAGTCAAGTAGGATATCTGCCAATGTAGTTGATATGATTTTCTTTTCTCCAGCCTGCCGAGAAACTGACAGACTACTGTAAGAAGTTAAAGGAAGCCCAGATGCATAGTTCTCCTTTGCAGTTCACACTCTACTGTGCTTTACAAGCCAATAAAACCGGTACCGTATCATTTTAATTTAAACCAACATGAATGTGTTTTGCTGAGGTTATTTGGATAATATTTTGTGGTATCTCTTTCAGGTTTGGCAACAGCTCTAATAAAGGCTTTGAAAGAAGAAGATTTTCCTGTCAGAACTCACTATTTCTGGCCTTTGTTAGTTGGATATCAGAAGGAGAAAAATGTTCAAGGTTAGGTTTTGCCCTTTTTTGATTTGTAATGGTTCAGAGAGCTGTGTAGGAGTTTGTGTATACATTGGATTGAGTTCTTTGGGAAGGCATACTTATTTATGAGTATTAGATCTTGTGTGACTGTAACTTTGTGTTAATTCATAGTGAAGTATTATGTAAGCGTTTAAAAAAACATGGATTTCTTTCATTTTAATTTCATTAATCTTATTTCATTTCTGATCTTGGTATTCAAACTCATGGGTCTAGTTTTAAACAGTAGTACATTATTTTAAAAACTCTTTAGTGTTTAAAATTAGTTTGTCTAGCCTTAAGAAAGTTTTGTTTAATCTGGTTCATAAAAACAAAGTGTGGCCATTTTCATTGTGGACCAGTTTATTCTTAACTGAGCTTAGTTACAATAATAGGATAGCAAGGAAACTTTTATTGCAAAATGAGTGCTCATGACCTGACAGCGTACTGATTGAAGAACAGAAATGTTCAATCTTTCAGGTACTTAAGTACGTTTAAGCATTTAGCATACTTTTCCCTTGTACACATGGGATGTCTATAGGATATGAATAAGAATTGAACAAATATTAAGTTTTAGAGTACAGTATCTAATTCCTTGGTTTGCATTATTGGTAATTCAGAAAGAGTAGTCTCATAAAAAGGTGCTTTTAACAGAAGTACTTCTCCCCTTGGGGAAACAAAAAATGGTCTTTTTCATTTTATCTCACAGTATAATGCACTTTGGAATGAGATGCAGAGTTGTTAGTGTGACATTGGGTGACAAACAAAATGCACAAACAACAAAAAAAGTGCTTTTAGCAGACTTTCATATTGCAATTTTATTTTAAATATATAGCTATCTTCTGGTTTAAAGGAAGTAGTGAAACAAGTATTCCCTAATTGTTTCTGGCTATAAAAGTCTCTAAATCCTTTTTAGAAAAATCTTTATGAAAACAATATGCTAGTTGATTAACTCTTTGTCTATCCTCTAGTTCTGAAGAACTGCAAGAAAGGTAACCTTTAACCCAGTGTTTTTGAAGCACAGAAAGTTTACATCATTCCATCAAACTCTTTGTACATAGTAGCATTGTTTACTTTACACAAGTGTGAAGATACTTTTGGTGCCCTATTGAAATGTTTACCAGGTAAATTTGCTTTGCTCAACCATATCATGGCATCCAGATTAGAATTGGCTACTACATTATTACTAGTAGTAAATGTAAAAGAATTTAGGTGATTTCTTTTCATAGTTACAACTAGTTGAACTAGTAGAAAATGGGCTTTCTCTTGAATCCATCTTAGAATCTGAGAATTTATATTTCAGAGTTGCCTTTTTGAAAGCACACATTATATTAATGACAGAACTGAGGATCGCAGATGGATTCAGTGACTGACCTTAGATTCTGCAATCTAACTGTCAGTTGTGCAGGGAGTAGGATGAAGAATTTCTGGCTTGTTTATTCTTTTATACTATTATACCTTTATAGTAGTAGATTATATAACTATTATGCTGAATTTGTTTTATAAAAATTATTAGCTGTCCTTTAGAAATTACGTGCCACTTTTCACATTAGGAACATTTTGAAAATGTTATTAAATTGTTTACTTAAGATTTTACCTGGAAAAATACAGAAGCTTATGCTTTGTTCAGAAATAATGACTTGAGAGTACTAAAGTTTATCAGTTGTTTTTAGAAAACCATATGTTCTCCTTTGGAGGAGATCTTGCAAGATAGTGAAATATGCATTCTGTGATCTTTCATGGAAAAGGGAAATGGTTCTATGTAGTTTCTATAGTTTAAGATTCTTTTTAGTATAGTGCTTTTGTTCTTTGTCCAGTGAAAGTAACCCAAAAATTGTTAGAAATAACATAGGAAAGATAGTGATTGTAGTGATGGAGGATGTGCAAGATTATTTAATAAAAAAATACATAAAACCCTTTGAGAAATCAAAGAAAGGTATTTAGGGTCAGATAAAACTAAATTCATGATTTTTCACAATAGAATGATCAAATTTCTGTTGAATTTTTCTGGTTGCAAATTTGGCCATCATTTGCCTCTAAATAAGATTCTTAGAATGACTTGTTTATGGCTTAGTTTTTTGGTTTGTTTTGTTTTTTGTCTTTTTGAGACAGGGTCTCTATGCATTTCAGGCTGGCCTTGAGCTCACTTTGTAGCTCAGGCTGGTCTTGAACTCACAATTCTCCTGACTCCAAGGCATGCATCACCACGCCCATCTAAAAGCCACCTTTTAGAATAATGTATTTTCTGCAAGTTGGACTAAACAGGAGTAGCCCAGAATGAGGAGGGAGCTACAGCCTTTAGTATAATTAAAGACAAATATAAGAATATGAAAAGGGGAAAATATGCAAAGAAGGACTGATATGAAAGCCTAAATGCCATTTGCACGAAGTGTTGAAATAGAAGCAACTAACTTTTCAGAAAGAAACTCTTCATCTCCTAATAAAGTCCGTAGAGTGTGAAAGTCATAGGAACAGACAGTCATAGTTGGTAAAAGTTGTCAGGTAGATCACATCTCTGCCAACAGCTGAAACTGTTTTAAAGCTTACACTTTCTCTGCTGGAGTCTTTTTTCTAGATTTATAAACTTTTTCGTGGTACATTAAATATTTTTATTTATTTATCTTTTTATTTTTATTTTTTTGTGGCACCAGGGATTGAACTCACAACCTTGCGCTTGCCAGGCAGGCGCTTAAGCCACTGAGCTAGATCCCCGGCCCTTGTGTTTTTGAGACAGGGTCTCACTATGCCGTTCAGGCTGGCCTTGAGCTCACTTTGTAGCCCAGGCTGGTCTCGAACTCACAATGATCCGCCTGTCTCAGCCTCCCGGGTGCTGGGATTACAGGCGTGAGCCACCACGCCCGGCAACATTAAATATTTTTATTAGCTTGTTTAATCTAGATTTTCAGAGTTCACAGGTTTGGAATTTTTTTTTTAATCAAAGTGCATATTTGTTTTTGCTTTAGAAAGAAATACATTTTTAAATGAGAATTCATATAGCTAGCTATACCAGCTCAGCTCAATCACCTTTTCCGTTGACAAGTGCTTCCATCCTTTTGTCTGGTCATACAGTAGTTTGTGAAGTTACCAGAGGAAACCTGAGGCAAGGACTGACCCTGTCTGAGCTGAGGGTGTGATCGATCCCAGGCTTAAATCTGCTGTAGCTTGGTGAAAAATTTAAATATCTTAAAAATGTCAACAACACAGACAATCCACGTGAGTACAGTGCACTCTTCCCCTGATAAAGATTATTGGAAGAGTGAAGAATTAAGGGAATGAAACGTATTTAAAGCATGGATGATGAAGTCAAGTATTGAACATAGGAATAAGAATCTTTGATCTGCAAAAAATTTGTCGACCTGTTTTCAGACCTTAAAAAAAATCTATCATATGAAGAACTATTAAAAATTTCAAGGATGTGGTACAGAATTAACTATGGTTGCCTTGCTGTACATTGTCTCCAAAATTTACTCATTTTATTACTGCAAGTTTATATTCTTTGACCAGTGTATTTTTTTCCTTTATACCCCAGTCCCTTGTAATAAACATTCTGCTCCCTCTGAGTTTAACATGTTTTTAGATTCCACGTGTAAATGAGATCATGTTACACTGTCATGTTACTTCATGTTGAGATGTGTTGTGAGAATTGTGTTGTTAGATGTTTTCATCACTGTACAAAGATTATAGAGTTTTATTTTCAAAAAATCCAGTGTACTACAGGCCTAGGCTAAATGTTACAGCATTTTACTCCTAGGCTGCGGACCTGTACAGCATGACACTGCTGAATCCTTCAGGCAGTTGTAGTATAGTAAGTACAAAGTCTCAAGGTGATAGGCATTTTTCAGCTCCATTATAATGCTATGGGACCACCATTGCATAATTTTTCATTGACTGAAAAGTCATTAAACTGTGTATCTATACAGTATCTGTTTCTCTGTGTGGGGCTTATTTCATTTAGCATAATATACTTCAGCTTTATCCATGTTGCTGCCAATTGTGAGATTTCTTTCTTTTTTTTTTTTTGCAGTACTGGGGATTGAACTCCCGACCTTGCGCTTGCCAGGCAGTCAGTCGCTTAGGCCGCTGAGTCAGATCCCCAGCCCAGATTTCTTTCTTTTTAAAGACTGTGTATTAATATATAGATACACACACACACACACACACACACACACACACACACACGCATGCACACTGTTTGCTTAGGTGTTTTTTCCTTGCAGTGCTGGTGATTGAGTTCAGGGCCTCTGATATGCTCAGGAAGAAGCACTTTACCACTTAGTTGCATTCTTGGCCCTACAAATTTTTTTTTTCCCTATTATTGTTACCTTATCTTGGCTACTGTGAATTGTGCTGTAGTGAACATAGATGTGTAGGTATTTCTTTTTTTGAGACAGCGATGATTGCTGGATCACATAGTAGTTCTTAAATTTTTGAGAACTTGCATGTTTTCCATAAGGGCCAAACCAATTTACATCTCTACCAACAGTATGCTAGGGGTCCCTTTAGTATTGTTTGTTTTTTGATAAATGTCGTTCTGGGTTTTTGTTTGTTTTTTTGGTGGTGCTGGGGGCCAAACCCAGGGCCTTGTGCATGCTAGACACGCACTTTAAGGCTGAGCTTGCTTCCTCCCAAAGCAACAGTAGCTGTTCTGACAGGTGTGAGATGTAATACACTAGGGTTTCGAGTTTTATTTCACTAATAATTAGTGATGTTGAGCATTTCTTTGTAAACCTGTTTGCCATTTGCTTATCTTCTTTAAAGACGTGTATTCAGGTTGTTGGCCTGTTTTGAAATTTTTTGTGTGTGCTATCGAGTTGCGTGACTTTCTTGAATGTATTGAATATACTTACTTACCAGACACATAGTTTGCAAATAGTTTCTCCCATTCTGTAGTTGCCTTTTCATTTTGTTGATTGTTTCTTTTGCCATCCTGAAGCTTTTATTTTTATTTATTTATTTATTTATTTTTTTGCGGCACCGGGGATTGAACTCACGACCCTGTGCTTGCCAGGCAGGCACTTAGACCGCTGAGCTAGATCCCCAGCCCTGGTGTTTTTGAGACAGGGTCTCACTATGCCGTTCAGGCTGGCCTTGAGCTCACTTTGTAGCCCAGGCTGGTCTCGAACTCACAATGATCCGCCTGTCTCAGCCTCCCGAGTGCTGGGATTACAGGCGTGAGCCACCACGCCCGGCTTTAATTTGTTATAATCTGGTTTATTTTTGCTTTTGTTGCCTGTGCTTTGGTATTATATTAAAAAAATCATTGGTAAGATCAGTGTTGGCTTCTAGGAATTTTGTGACTTTTATAGATTATAATTTAAATCGTTATTCCATTTTGAATTGATCTTTGTGTATGATGTTTGATAAGGATCCTATTTCCTTCTTTTACATGTGAATATTTAGTTTTCCCAGCACCATTTGTTGAAGAGACTATTCTTTTTTTTTTTTTTTTTTTTGGTACTGGGGCTCGAACTCAAGACCTTGCGCTTACCGGGCAAGCGCTTAAGCCACTGAGCTAAATCCCGGCCCTTCTTCATTATATTCTTGATGCCTTTGTGAAAAATTACTTGACTGTATGTGCTTGTGTTCTGGGTTCTCTATTACATTTATTAGTCCATTTGTTTTTATGTAATATTAGGTAATCTTACATAGATTGAACTCATCAATGTTAAAATATTCTATCTATAATATGAATTTTATCTAAAAAATGTACAGATATTTATTGTTGATAGACTTACCTGTATCTTTCTGTACTCATTGGGAATTTATAATCAATTATTTATTCTAGAGTGCTTTATAGGTATATGATAAACTTCTATAGAAATTAACTTCTTTTTCTGTAGGGATATTGTAGGTCAGAAATAAATGTGAAAGTAATACAACTAAAGTGATAAATTTTAGAAGGGGCAATAATTATGTCCTTTTTGCTAACTGTGGCCCCTGTGAAATTAGGTGATACCTGAGTAATTAGGTAACACCTGAGTATCGAACATCATACACAAAGATCAATTCAAAAGGAATAAGGATTTAAATTATGATCTATGAAAGAAGCCACAAATTAGGTGATGCCTATGAAATTAGGTGATACTCAAGTAATTAATTTTCTAGAATTAACTGGGTCTAACGTCAGAAAATCAGTTTGTACTATTGGAAGCTAATTGTGGCTTCGGAAAATGTGAAATGACCTTTTAAAAAGTTAGTGAAGGTATTTTTGTGGGTCGGGAGGTAGAAGAAACAACGTACTAAATTTTTTTTTTATGACAAAATTTTAAAGCACATCAGTTGGGGTAACAATGGTACATACATTAATGTACTAAATTTTAAGTTCTTTTATTTTTGTTTTGTTTTTATGGTACTGGGGATTGAACCTAGTAGATAAGAGCTCTGCCACTGAGTTATATCTCCTATTATATTAATTTTAAATACAGTGAGATACATTAGAATCAATTATTCTGTATTCATTTTTTGTTTTGAAGTTGTAAAATATGAAATCAGAAGTTAATAACAATCATACAATTTTTGCTTACATTTAATTGAAACTTTCTTTCTGGTGATATTGGGGAGTCTAACTTGAGTGCCATGCCCCTGAGCTACATCCTCAACCCTTTACTTTTTTGTTTTTTGAGACATGAAGTTGTCCAGGCTGGCTTTGAACTTGCAATCTTCTTGCCTCAACTCCAAAGTAGTTAGAATTACAGGCATGTGCTAACGATCCCTGCTAACCACACTCTTTGAAAATGGTTTTATTTTTGACACCCTTCTTCCATTCTCACAATCCCTTCCCAGTGCCCCATCTATTCTTGTCAGATTTTACTGTGTATGTCCATCACTGCTCTCTGATTATGCTAATGTCTTTTATGTTTTGTTTTTTTTGAGATAAGGTCTCACTCTAATTCAGGCTGGGGCTTGAACTCACTGTGTAGCCCAGGCTGGCCTCGATTTTTGCAGTGATCCTCTTGCCTCAGCCTCCTAATTGCTGGGATTACAGGCATGAGCTACCGCACCCCAGAGTTACTAATGTTTTCTACACACTATTCATTTGGGGTATTACAAGAGTAAGGTGTATTGCTTAATTGTTTTAAATTATCTTGTCATAATTTCAAAGACATTTTTTTGTTTCTTTTTTTTTTTTGGTACCAGAATTGAACTCATGACCTCACCCTTGCCAGGCAGGCATTTATGCAGCTGAGCTAAATTCCTGGCCCTGTTTCTTTCTTTCAGGGTCTTTCTAGTTAAACTGGTCTGAAACAGCAGTCCTCTTGCCACAGCCTCCTAAGTGCTGGGATTACAGGCATGCACCACCACGCCCAGCTACAAGGACAGTTACTTAGTACTCATTAAGAAAGGAAACATTAATTTTTGTTCTTATCATTTCCCCCAGTCACCTTGCTTTCCTGCCTTCTCTTTTAGATAAAATGCTGAGTGGTTTTCCTACATTATCCTATAGAAAGTATTTGAACTACACTTTCTGATCTTTTGTTAATTTATTCCAAGTTCTTCATTTCTGTATTTTACCTAACAGGTATAATTGATGTCCTCAAAGGAATGCATGAAATGGGTGTAGAGCCTAATCCGGAAACGTATTTAAATTATGTGTTTCCATCCTTTGATAATGTGACATCAGTACGTGCTCTTTTGCAGGTGAGTACAAGTGTGATTTTCATTGTATAATTTTTTTTTTTAAGAGTAAGAAAATTTACTGGGGAAAAGGAATGGGGAATTGGAATAACTCCTGAGAGACAGGAGGCTTCCCAAGTGGTTGTACTTAATTGTGTAATCAAAGAAACTATCTTTTGTTTTAATGTTTTATCATTTTGTAAATATACATTCGCAGTAAATTTTGTTTCTTAACCTATTTGCTTCAGTTTTCTTAACTTGGGATACTACTACCTGTCTTCCTTGTTAGAGGTACAGTATTATGAATCAGATAAGATCGTGTTGATGAAAATGCTTTCTAAACTTAACATCTGTTGTAAGTTATATAAAGCTATCTCCTAGGCTTTGCTTTTTTTTTTTTTTTTTGCGGCATCGGGGATTGAACTCACAAACCTTGCACTTGCCAGGCAGGTGCTTAGGCCGCTAAGCTAGATCCCCGGCCATTTCTCCTAGGCTTTCTTAAAAATGTAATAAGTGTTTATTGAATGTTCAGAAATGCTAGGTGAAGCTGGATGTGGTGCTGCATGCCTAAAATCCCAAGATAGTGGGAGGCTGATCACAAGTTTGATCTCAGTCTGGGCAATTTAGAAATTTAGTGGGACCCTGTGTCAGAACTTAGGAAAGGGCTGAGGATGAAGCTCAGTGCAAAGCCCCTAGCTTTTTTTTTTTTTTTTTTTTTTTTTTTTCAGTAATACATGATGAGTGACTGGGAAGTCAAAGTTTCCAGAGTGCTCAGATTTAATTCCTACTACAAAAAAAAAAAAGTCATTGAGCTAACGACTGGTCATGTGCTTATATGTATATAATCTTCTGAAGCTTTTGTATATATACACACATATGGTATCTTTTATTTTTAGGGTATGTTAAAAATACAATTTTTTTATCATCGTTAAAAAAGTACACAATCTATATTCATTGATAAACTAGAAACTATTAATGTTAAGACCACACAACTTACCCATGGTTCCTTGAGTCAATCATTTTTGCTTAAAACATGTATTCTTTCAGATGGGAATATGCTTAAATCTCTTAGCAACAAGTAGATAATATTACTCATATTATTCAGTGACTTTCCATTTAATACTTTCCCATTAGTAATGTATACTTCCACAGATTCTCTTTTTATGCAGTGTGGTTTTATTGTGTGACCAATTATTATTTTTTTGCCATAATTTTATTGATTGCCTGTTACTATCTGTGCAGTTTTTCTTACTGTGCTATTATAAAATGATTTAATATATTTGTGTAAAATTTTGGCTTATATACTTAAATTATTAAACAATATTTGGGCAAGTGGTGACATACTTGGAGTTAAAGTCACTACAAATTCCAAAATATTATTTTAATCTATTCATTGAGTTTGTTTGTTTGACTTTTGAGACAGAGTCTCACTATGTAGCCTAGGCTGACCTTGAACTCAGGGTGACACTCATGGCTTAGCCTTCTGAGTGCTGGGGTTACAGACGTGTGCCACCTTGCCTGGCGTAGTCATTAAATTTTTGTTGAGAGACTTGTTGTAGTGTCTTCAGTAGTAAACTTTTCCTAGAAAGAAAACACTCAAGGAATAACAGATTATCTGTATATTAGATAAGCATTTAATTTGGAATGTTAGAGCTCTGTCTCAAAGCTTTTGCCAAATTCAGGTATTCAGTTACATATTTCTGTAGAAGTTTTTAAAATGGAGGATTATCAAAGAATGTGATGGTAAGAAGAAGTATTCAAGATATAAGAAATATATGATGTAACAAAATTGAGGCATATTTTCATTGACATATGCTTTATTTCTAGGAAAATGAATGTCTACCTAAAAGTAATTCACTTGGTATAGCTGAAGTGAGAAGTGAAGCAGTAAAAGGGAACTTAGACTTTGTTTTATCATTTTGTAAGTATGAACCATTAGCTGTAAACTTTTGATAGGTATTGAATTGGTTACTATGAGGGAATACAACGTAGTTCATGCAATGCAAACAAGAGCGTTTGTGTATCTTGTTAAAGTAGACTGATAAACCAGTTTTCGAGTTGAACATGGGGATATTTGGGAAGTAGTTTTAAATTTGGAAGGACCTTTCAGATAACATGGTAGTAAAAGAGTGAAGGATGGGCTGGGGACCAGAAGACTCAGGTCCCTGGTATAATTCAGCAGCTGATAGGTGACCTGGACCTTAACCTCTGCTTCAGTTTCCTTAAATTGGGATAGTGCTGCCTGTGTTGTGAGAATTGGCTAAGATCTTATTGATGAAAATTCTTAACACCTATAATTTAACATCTATTATGAAGAAAGGCATAGTAAGGTTAAATGATTTGTCCAAGGAAATTAAGAGTGCCTTGAGCCAAAAGCAAGATCTTCCAATTTAATCCTTTTCATCATAGCACATTTATTTCTAACAAATTTTTAACAAATAAAATGTTGCTTAAAGTCTTCAGTTTTTGACATCACTGTCATATTAATTGCTAAGTTTTTGTTTCTTATGAAAAATACATCATTTGAAACCAAAACCCACAAACATACCAATTTTTATCCCCTAAAAATGTTAAGGTAATCTCTAATAAATGCATGGTCAAAATGTGTAGATAGAAGCTTTGTAAAACCAAGATTAAGAAAAAAAACAAAAAAAAAAAACAATTATTTTTACCTGTGTATATGTCATTGAAACTAGTTCATTCATTAAAAACAGTTAATATTGTAAAGGAAAGGCACAGTATCCAGTATGAAATCCAGGCGACTATTGGAGATACAGCTGTTTGAGTGAAAGGTTGTATCGTAATGCTGGCTGCATTCTGAGTGTATTGATTTTGCCCTTTCTGTATAATACATAGATTTTCCATACTGACAAGATGAAAACAGAAGCGTTAGCACAGAAGTCTGGGCTCTTAAAGTGCCTACATGAGAGCTGCCTTTTCCTTTTTTCATACCGTTTATTCCACTTTATTGTCAACCTCTTGATTTTTCCGACTTGTTTGTTGCTAAGGAAACTAGATGCTTTTTGTCAGCATCCAGCTTGCTGAGATGTTGTGAGAGTAAAAAAAGAACCCAACTTGACAATATTCTGTAAAATAGTATTTTGAATAGTGTAAAAATACATTTTCAAGAAGTTGTTTATTAAATTTGAAAAAGGAAAATGCCAGGGACAGTCAGACTAAAGAAATACTGGAGCTTCCTCCTGTCAGTACCTTCCCTTCCTGCTTGGTTCTGTAATTGCTGCTACTTTGGGCAGCTCAGGAATGCATTGTTGGTTACTGCTTTACAAAGATGGATTTTCTTGCTCAGGTTTATGTGGGGTACTAGGACGTATCTTCCCACATGCATCTGTAGGCATGACAAGCTAATTTGATGAACCAAAATTAAAGGTGGCATGTGATTGTGTCCACTTTAAAATTACTTGAACGACTAAGTGCAAGTCATTTTTAAAAATTATTTTTTAGGTTTTTAAGTGCTATAAAATCACTGAGAAACTAAAGTTCCTTGTTCAGATGATACAACAGTTGATCTAAAACAATTCTTATGTATAATTTTTTATTTATACTTAAGTGAATTGAAAAAAAATCTTACAAATGATTGTGATTCCTTCAATCCATTTTTTTATTTTGAAGAGAATATAACCAAACAAAATAAAACAGAATAGAGTGAATCACAACAAAACAATGAATCCAATCCATGTTTTAAAAAAATTAAACCACGTATTTTTTTTAAACCACATATTTTAAGTATCGTTTAAGTAGTATTGTCTTCAGAATTTATTTCTATTGCAAATTCCTCTCTTCTACTCACCTTGTATCATTCAGAAGCTACTTTACATTTATAGTGAAAAGACGAAATCAATTATTTACAACATGACACCATTATAATAAAATTGCAGAGAAAAATAAATTGAGGTACCTACAGTGATCCAGTGCGTTTCTAGCCATGGCAAAGGTTATGTGCAGAAGCAGTATAAAGGCCGGGTGTGATGGCACATACCTGTAGACTCAGCACTTTGGAGGCTGAAACAAGAGGATGGTGAATTCAAAACCAGCCTGTACTACATAGTAAAATTCTGTCTACAGAAAAAAGTATAATGCCTGAGTCTTACACTGAGGCAAATGAGACTTACAGTATCAGTATAGAAATAGGCAAGGTTGTTGACTATTAAATGACAAAATGAGTAACATAGTAAATAAAACTCGGAAAAGTAAAAGATTAATACAAATTGGTTACGTAAAAGAAGTAAAGAGTTACTTTATTACAATTTTATTTATTAGGTCATTGATCGTGGTGAAAAATTGGATGAGAAAGTGTGAATGGTTAAACAGAACCCAACAGTAGCCATAGAGTAAAAGTACATTCCCACCTTCTATCTTTAAAGGATAGGTCATTACAGGTCTTTCCCCATGGTGTTATATATAGTATCCAGTAATGTGTAGCCTCACTTGTGTAGCAGTGTTATTCAAGCATACTGACATATTAACCATTATCATTTATGTAAGTTTACATTGTGGATGCTTTAAAAGGATGGTGCATATTACAATTATGTACAGTAGTGCCTCAGTTCTTGAACATAACGTGTTCTAAGATTTTGGGAAAGTTGGCCACATTTGTGTTTGTGTGGGAAAGATGGCCACAATTGTGTTTGTCACACGGTGCAGAGTTTGCATACAAAAATAAAATTTTGCCAAATACTTCTGCTTGCAGACCACATTGTTTGGAAACAAAAGCATTCATGAACCAAGATACTACTGTATTACCACATTATCTAATTAATTTTATATGAAAACATTTTCATTTTTTAAGTAAGATTTCTCAATCGAAAGTTGAAAGATATCAGTGAAATGTGTTATCAAATAAGTTGGTAATTCAGGATTTTTTGATTGTTTTAGTCTGAGATTCATGTATTGATTGTTTTCTTTTGCAGTAGAATCAAATACATTGCCTTTGTCAGTTAATTCTTTGAGAGGAAGCCTAACTGTAGGCTTTAAGAGGTAAGATGAGCAATTTATATGTTATTTACTAGATTTGGACTAATATCTCCTGTTCTTTGATGTATTACATGGAGAATGACATAGCTACCTGAAATAACTTTATCTGTTTTATTTTTCCAAATATATAGCTGAAATGAATTTAAGTGGCCTTTTATATAATCTTTCCCAAGAACTGAAGATTGGTTAAGATCTATTTCCAGAAAGAAAGTGCTGTTTGAAAATGACAGTTGGAGTTATAGTCAAAGTTGTGTGTACATTCAGTTTATGTTTGTTTGTTTTTGGGTAAGGGAATCTAACTTGATCTTGCGATTGCCAAGCAGATGCTGTGCTGCTAAGCTATAACTTGGCCCCCATTCAGTTTATTTTTAAACATTTATTTATATGGTGACTTTTATTCTGTGTAATACAACTACCCTTCTCTGTGTGTTGAAGGAAAATTACTAATCTTTCTGCAACCCCACCCCCCTTATTTTTTGTCTTTTTGATAGGGTCTCACTATGCATTTCAGGCTGGCCTTGAGCTCACTTTGTAGCTCAGGCTGGTCTTGGACTTGCAATGATCCTCTTGCCTCAGCCTCCCAAGTGCTGACATTACTGGCTTTTGCCACCATGCCCTGCTTTCTTTCCCTTCTTTATTAGTTACTTTCTATTACTACAATAAAAAACCCAAGGCAGGCTAACTTTATTTTAAAAAGAAGTCTATAGCTCACAGTTCTAGAGGTTCAGAGGCTTTAACTCAGCTCTGGTGAAGGCCCTTTTGGCTGTAGCACATCATTCTTAACTCAGTCAAGCAGGAACTCAAGAGTCCTACGAGAACTCCTGTAATCGTTTCCAAAGGTTGGCCCCCAGTGACACAAGGACCCCTCATCAGACCCCATTCTTGATAGCGCCACACTGCGAACCAAGCTTCTAACACCTTGGGGAGCAAACCCAAACCGTAACATTTTCTACTTCTGTTATTTTGAAAATGCCCCCAAAAAGAAAGTTTAAAGCAAAAAATAATTGCCTGCATACCTTCTGTCTAGATTTACCAGTTATTCAGACTGTACTATATTTGCCTACTTCCTTTCTCTCTTAATAGTTTTGCTGTGTGTATTTACAGATGAATTTTTTTTTTTGCCAGATCATTGTAATTTTAGACACGACACAGTCTGTCATCATAAGAATCTCTTTTAAGAGTAAGGTTATGTGTATTATTGTATTATCAGTATTATGGCTATAATAGTAACAATACTATATCAATAGTACATAGTCCATACCCAGATTTTCCTAGATTAAAAAGTTTTGCTTTATTCCTGTTTTACTTTTCACTGAAGATTCAGTTAAAATTCATCCATTTCATTTTGATTGCTATGTCTCTTCTCTAAATCTAGAACAATTCCCTTACCCTTTTTTTTTTCATGGCATTGATTTTTTAGTGAGTCTAGTCTAGTTTCGCTGTAGAATATCTCTCTCATATTTCATAAATGTCTGTTTTTTTTCCTCATGGAGAATCAAAGTAGACCTTTTTAGCAAGAACATCACAAAGAGATGGATACTTCTTGTGTCACATGAAGGGATATGTCAGGTGTCCAGTATTAATGCCATCAACTGTTTGATCATTTGGTTCTTCAGCTTTCCATCAGTGCAACAAAATTCTTGAGATAATTAACTCAGATTTATTTTGGCTCACAATTTTAGAGGTTCCAGTCCATGAACAATTGGCCCTATTTCTGTGGGCCTATGTTGAAGCAGCACATCATGGTAGGAATGGAGCTGCTTACCTCCTAGCCAGGAAGCAAAAGGAAAAGAGAGGGCCTAGCATCGTATAATACCCTTTGAGTGTACGCCCCCAGCACCCCTCCTAAGGATTTCACTGCCTCCCAAGAGTGCCAACCTGAGGACCAGGGCTTTAAGGGACAGTCAGCATCCAAGGTACAGAACTTGGCTAAGTGGGTAATAATCCCCATACCTCTTCCTTGCAAAGGAACTTCATCATTCCCTTTGTACCTAGAAGAAATCTTTGGAGTGATACTTGGGTACATTGTATCTATCCTGTTTTCTCCAATCTGTCACTCTTGATATTAGTGGTCATTGGTAATCCTTGTTGAATCAGTTGTTAACATTGGTGGTTGCAACAAAAGTGATTTTTTTTTTCCTTCCAATTTTGTCTTTTTTTTTTTTTTTTTTGAGACACGATCTTGCTGTGTAGTTCAGGCTGGCCTTGAACTCACAGTGAATCCTCCTGCTCAGCCTCCTGAGTGCTGGCATTAGAGCCACCACCATGCCCCACCAGTAATTTTGTCTTTCCTTCTGTGTTTGTGATATTAATGATTTCTGATACTAATCCCAGTATTTTTTTATATTGTTTTATAGTAGAAGCAGGGGGGTGTTTTTTGGACACCTCCAGAACCCCCATTGCAAGCAAGAAGAGGTCAAACTAGTAGGTTGGATTCTGTGCCACTGCCCCACTTTTTTCTTTTTTTCTTTTCTTTTTTTTTTTTTCTTTTTTTTTGGCACCAGGGGTTGAACTCATGACCCTGCGCTTGCTAGGCAGGTGATTATGACACTGAGCTAAATCCCCAGCCCCCGCCCCCCTTTTTTTCTTTTATGTTGCTGGGGATTGAACCCAGAGCACGTGCACTGAGCTTTATCCCCAGCAGTTTTTATTTTCATTTTTGAAACAAGGTCTCAGTAAGTTGTCCAGTCTGGGCTCAAACTTGTGATCTTCCTGCCTTAGCCACCCATAGTGCTGAGATATACAGACTTGTACTACCACGCTTATCTGTTGCTGTCTTTTCTTTAGCCAGTGCAGTTGCACTCTTTTAAACTATAGTTTTTGTACAAAGAAAAAAAAGTCTGTGCCTTTAAAAATAAAATCTGAAAAGTGTAGAATACATATATTGGATAAAAATGCTAGATCCACATTTTTAAAAAGAATCCATATTGCCATAATTATGGAGTGAAATTATTATTATTATTTTTCATATAGTTTTCCTTAATGAAAGACTTGAAAACCTTTTTCACTTAAATTTCTAGGTCATGGTTATTTCTTTTAACTTCACTAACTTTTACTTTTTTTTTTTTTGGCACCAGGGATCAAACTCACGACCTTGTGCCTGCTAGGCGGGTGCTGCACCACTCAGCTATATCCCTGGCACTAACCTAACATTTTTTAGTCAGTTTGAAGGGCATTCGTTATATTTCACAAATAGGCTATGCATGATGATACACACCTGTAGTCCCAGCACTCTTATTCTTTGAGCTTTTTAAAAAATTTTATTTCAGAGTAGGAAAGGTTTATTGGAGAATAGGAATAGCTCCTGAGAGACAGGAGGGGTCCTGAGAAGGTGGCTGCCAAAGTCGTCCCAGAATGTTTTATAGGACAACATCATCAGGTGTGTACAATGTGAGTCAGCCTACAATCAGCTAATAAGATTACAAGTGTAGCCACTTAGCTAATACTGATCCGCTGGGGGAAGTGGGGTATATAGATGACATCATTAATCTTTTTTTTGGTCTTTTTGAGTCAGAGTCTTGCTGTGCCATTCAGGCTGACCTTGAGCTCACTTTGTAACCCACGCTGGTCTCAAACTCGCAACAATCCTCTTGCCTTTGCCTCCCAAGTGCTGGAATTACAGGCGTGTGCCACCATACCTGAGCACACATCATTAATCTTGACTAATAATCTGTAGTCTTAGTTTTAGTAATCTTAGTCTTAGTGGGTGGGAGAGGGTGGCCTACCCCTAGTGAGATAATGGTCTGTTTCTCAGGGAAATTCTAAAAGGGTTGTAGCAATTACAGTATAATCCAAACTTCCATTCATCCCTTGGAAGTGTGTAAATCTGCCCATTGTCTTTGAGTTTTTAGTGACTTTTAGATTAAATTGCATAGGCAAGACTGGGGTTATGGTTAGAGGTAGAGCACTGGGCCACCATGCCAACTGCTAGGTTTGATCATCAGCACCACATAGATAAACAAAACTATGTAGATCTGCCTGCCTCTATAGTCCGTTTATCTGACTGTTACCTTTTCCCTATTTGTGCTTTTTAATTTTGCGTCATCTTTGCTGTAATTTTTTTCTTTGCTGTCGCTCTTGGTAACTGAGTACACTTAGCCTATAACATTTATAACTTGATACTTCTCATGTAGTGTGCATTGGCAACTGCAAATTAGGCAACCTAGTAAGGAGAAATAACAATAGGTTCTGAATAAGGCCATATCTTTATTTTTCATATTTTATAACAAGGATTTCATGGCCTCTGTTTTAATTATCCTTTATTCTGAAGAAAGTAGACTAATGTTTGGAGTCCTGACCAAGAAAGAGATATATTTAGAATGTATTTCATCTGTACACATTGTCTTTTTCATTTCTAGACATTCAATTTGGGTCTTTTTATGTCTTTACACAGTGTAGCTCCCCGCCCCGCCTTGAACATAAGGTGATGCAATAATAGAATTTTTTTTTTTTTGGTACCGGGATCAAACTTACGACCTTGGGCTTGCCAGACAGGAGCTTATGCCACTAAGCTAAACCTCCAGCCCCTGTTTTCAAGTTCTTTCTACTGATTCTTTTATCTGAGTCATTTCTGGGTCTATTTCATTTGGTTAAGTTTTCTCCTTGTTTTTTTTTTTTTTTTTTTGCGGCACCGGGGATTGAACTCACGACCTTGCGCTTGCCAGGCAGGCGCTTAGACCGCTGAGCTAGATCCCTAGCCCTGTTTTTGAGACAGGGTCTCACTATGCCATTCAGGCTGGCCTTGAGCTCACTTTGTAGCCCAGGCTGGTCTCGAACTCACAATGATCTGCCTGTCTCAGCCTCCCGAGTGATGGGATTACAGGCATGAGCCACCACGCCCGGCTAGTTTTCTTGTTATGAATCACTGTTCTGCTTCTTTATAGTTTTTTATTGGGTGTCAGACGTTATGGACCTCACACTGGTAGAGGCTGAATCATTTTTCTTTTTCTTTCTTTTTTTTTTAACTTTTGATACCCATTTTAATGTTTTTGAGCTTTGTTCTGAGACAGAGCTAGCTACTTGGAAGCTGTTTTCTAGTTCTTGCTTTTATGTTTTGTTAGGCAGGACCAGGTTAGCTTTTGATCTGGGATTATCCCTACTAACTTGGTTTGAGGCAGTATCCTGGATACTCAAACTGGTGGCCCACACACTTTGAAATTTTTGAGGATGTGCACTAGTCTGAGCCCCATGTGAATTATGTGAATTGTTCCACCTGCCCTCATTAAATGCTTCCAAGCAGATCACAAGATGTTCCCTAACCTTGAGTATTTCCTCCCACAGATGTGTTCATCAGTACTAAGCTACAGATGGAGGGTAGCCCTCTCCAGATCTCAGAGATGCTCTGTCCAGGTCTCCTCTCTCGGGCACTCTGCGCTGTGAGTGCTGGCTTCTGAATTACCATCTACGGGAACCACTGGGTTCTAGGGTTCCCCTCTTTGTGCTGGGGCCTGGAAGTCTCCAGATAAACTGGGGCAATCATAAGGGCTTACAGTGCTGCTTTCCCCTCCAATTGTTTGCCAGTTCCTTCAGTTGGAGTTCATGGAGTTGCAGTCCTTATTTCTTTCTAGAATGTCCTTCAGAACATTTTGGAGTGCTGGTTTGGAGGTCATAACTTTCCTCAGATGTTCTTTATCATGGAAGTATCTGATTTCTCCATCAATTTTGACAGATAGTTTTGCAGGGTACATCAATCTGGGTTGAAAGTTGTTTTCCTTTAGAACATGAAGTACTTCACTCCAGGCTCTTCTTGACTTGAGAGTTTGTGCTGAGAAGTCAGCTGTAATTCTGATGGACTTTCCTTTATAGGTGATTTGTTTCTTCTCTCTAACAGCTTTTAGGATTCTGTTCTTGTGTTGAATTTTTGGAATCTTGATTATGATATGCTTGGCTGTAGATTTATTTTGATTATTACTAATTAGAATTCTTCTTTTTGTTGTTGTTTTGCAGCACCAGAGATTGAACTCATGACCTCCTGCTAGCTAGGCAGGCACTTAGGCCACTGAGCCAAATCCCCAGCCCTTGTCTTTCTGAGACAGGGTCTCACTATGCCGTTCAGGCTGGCCTTGGGCTCACTTTGTAGCCCAGGCTGGTCTCGAACTCGCAGTGATCCTCCTGTGTCAGCCTCCTGAGTGCTGGGATTACAGGGGTGTGCCACCACGCCCGGCTAATTAGAGTTCTATATGCCTCATTTATTTGCATGTCAAATTCTTTTTCTCTGCCAGGAAAGTTCTCTGTCATGATGTCTGTGAACATTTTTTTTTTTGTGAACATTTTTTTAATGTCATTTGTGGTATCTCCTGTTTGTTCGTTGACTCCAATTAATCTTGTTATTCTTTTTTGTCTCATTTAGCAGCTGCTGGATTGATTTCTCGTGGTCCCTTGCTATTTTTGAGAAGTCTTTCTTTTCCTGGTTACTAACTGCAAGCCTGTCCTCAGTATTTGAGATCCTGTCTTCACATTGACCTAATCTGCTTCAAATACTTTCAGTGGAGTTTTTAATCTCCTGGATGTCTGCTTGAATCTGCTTTATGGATTCCATTTCTTTCCTATGCCGAGCTTCCATAATTTTCTTAAGCTTGTCTTTTTTTGTCTGTGACTGCTCTAATGTAGCTAAGCATGGTGTGTATTTTGGTAATCTCTGTGTAGTTATCTGAGAGATTATTTCTGATTTTATTTTTTTCAGAGCCTCATTCAGTCGCTTTGTTGTTAACCACTTCAGTGAGGCCTGGTGGGGGCGCTTTCAGATTGTCTTACCTCATTGCCCCCTGATTTGCCTTTGGTGAACTGGATGTCTGGGGTTGCAGTTTCTTTAAGTGTCTTCTCATTTTCTTTTCTCTCTTTTTTAGTTTCCTGGGGTGATGCTTATAAGTTGCCTGTGGTGGGTTGCTTTATTGGCAGTATTTAGAACCCTTAAGGTGATGATTGCTTCTCTGAGATATCTTCCAGATATAGCTGGTTTTTGGGTTTTGTGTCTGTTGGAAGATCTTACCTCTTCAATTTGTTGGAGATGAGAAGTTACTGCTTATTTGGCCCAGTCCCTGGTTCTTTGGCACTGTGCCACTGTGTTTTCTGTGACCCTTAGTCAGTTTCAGTCATGGAATACCAGGACTAACAGCTGTTTAGAACAATTATGGCTATAGTGGTACCAGTAGCATCAAACACAGCTTAAAAAACGACAAACTGAGTTAACCCTTAATTTGGAACCTTTAACCATATGAATTAGATTTGTAATTATATAACAAAATGAGAGAATTATATGCAGTATATAAGTCCTTAATGTGTCAATTTTGCCTTTGGGGTTAAAATTTAAAATGGATTAAGGAGAAAATAGAGAAGTTGAAGAAGAGAAAGAGATTAGATAATGAAGTTGTCAGACAAAAGGGGATCATGCCAGCTTTGGGAAACTGGTGCAGAAGACTGAAGGAAAAGAGAGATGGAAGAGATACAAGGAAGAACAGAACAGAACCACACCACAAAGAGGTTAGGAACCACTTTCACATACATATAAAAACAATAAAGGAGAAAGAGAAAAAGAGAAACAGTCCACTTCCAGGATTCTCTCTGGTTTCACTAATAGACAGCCTGTGGAGACAGAGTGCTGAATCTTGCTGATCTATCCCACCCAACTTTCAACCCAGATTGATGTAGCTTTTTGGTGAGGTAGTGGATAATCTCAGCAGGTCTGCCATAAGACCAGACTCATTCAGCTTACCATAGTCCAAGCAGTTTGCATGGGTCTGAGCCCAGGTAGGAGCTGCTAGCAGCAGCAGTTCTGGGTGCTGAGCTCAGCCCACCCATCTCCAAAATGGCTCCCAGCTAATCACTGTCTCCCACGAGAGGACTTAAGTCCTCTGCACTCACCGCCAGCCAGTGCAGTCCTCCACGCCTGCCACTCCCCTCTGCTGCCATGTCTTTCTGCAGAGGCCTCCTGGGTCATCAGCAGTCACCGTGACTGTGACTTGCGTTCCCAGGTTCAAACAGCTCCTCTCATGCAGTGAGTCCCATCTCAGGGAGAAGGCACCACTGGCTACCACCTTCTTTCTTGAAGTTTTTCTTTTTACTCTCTCTGTGGTCTTCATTTCGCACTTGAGATTCTTCCTGGGTCCAGTGGACCTACTTCCTTCCTTCTTGTCTTGCTCACGATGCTATATTCTAGCATCTTGACAGTGACTCTCAGAGAGGCTGTTTTTTCTGCTGCTTACTGCCCTGCCATCCTCCCAGAAGTTCTGTGCCGCTTTCTTTTCTTTTACATGTCACTGTTTTCCACTGCTTCCTGTCAGATATCTGAAATCTCTATTTCTGGTTTTTCACTTGTTTGAGGTGGGGATAGATCCTGTCCCTGTTATATTCAGTCACTGCTGGGAAGATCCTGTCTTCTAGTTTAATGATGAGACGGTGTGACAAGTTTCTCTAAGACCACCTTCAGACCCAGTGATTCCCTGGGGGTATTCATAGGATTCCACAAGTCTTCAGCCTTTAGTTATACTCTCCAGTATGATTTATTACAGGATACAAAGTACAATTAGTAAAAGGCACATGGGGCAAAATCTAGAAAAAACCAGACACCTTTACTAGTAGAGACACATAAGACATGCTTGTTCCTCCAGCAGTAAGTTGTACTAACGTATAAAGTGTCTATCTGAGGAACTCACCTGAGCCTGAGAATCCAAGGTTTTTTATTGCATCAGTCACGAAGGTACCCTCTACTTTGCATGAACCACGATTCTGGACTCCCAAAAGGAAACCAGGTACTCAGCTTAACCTGGTACTCAGCTTAACCTGGCACAGCAAGCCATTCTTATTTAGGGAGAAATGGGAACCTTCCTGAAAATTTAAGTTCTCAAGTACCTGCCAAAGACCAGCCTTGCAAATAGACCTGTTTAAGGAGGTCAACTTGTAGTTTGCTATTTTAACTCATTATTGCACAGATGGACAGAACTAAAGTAGGGCTTCAATAGTGGAAATAATAAAGGGTGTATAAGAAATTGTGAAGGTTAAGTTTACAGGATATAATGACTTTGTGTTTATTAGGGGTTAAGTGGTCAGGAGAGTAAGATTAACCAAGATTAGAGAGGACTAGATTACTGTTGAATGTATTAGTTTTGAGATACCTGTATTTTCCATAGAGTGCTATTTGGCAAAGAATAGAGTTGGATTCAGATATGGTGGTCTCCGGGTGGGATTTGGATGCCATCACCAAGGGTTGTGTGAAAGCATTTGTTTTAGTTACTTTTCTTCGTTGCTGAGACAAACACTTGACACCAAAATGAAGCAAGGAAAGGTTTATTTAGTTTATAGTTTCAGTCCATAATCAGCTGGCTCCAAGGCAGGGTGGCATGGCACAGGGCAACACTTCAAGGCAGCAGCCAGAGCAAAAGAGCAAACAAGTCTTTTCTCCATCCCTTATATTGTACACAGGCCACCCATCCACACACACCTTCAGAGTAGGTGTAACACTCACAGAATGTCCTTGCCCTCCTTTGCACAGGATGAAGATATTTACAAAGTAAGAACCCTGGCTCCCTGCTGAGTCTCTCAGTTAAACTTCTAAACTTCTCAAGTTGACACAATGCATTAACCATAAGAGCATTAAATGGAGCAATATAGGACAGTGGTTCTTAAATCCTTTGAGCCATAGATTCCTTTGAGAATTGTTGGAAGCTCATCATTCCTCCCCCCATACTATAAAATTATAACTGTAATTTAATGTGGTTCATGAAGTACTTCCCCTCTATATGAATATTTATTTTAGAAATTTAGATTTTAAAAAGGTATTCTTCCATATTCTTCTCTGTGTAGAAGAGATATCCTTAAAAGTTTTAGAGGTGTTATGTTTTTTGTTTTTAAACAGAGATGATACCATTCTTTACATCTGCTCTTAATGCCTAGTTCAATACATGCAAAAGATTCCAGAGTAAGAGTATACTGTAATTTTTCAGTCACTCTCCTATTGTTGAACTCAGATTGCTTCAAATTTTTTGCCACTACTAAAAAAAGCAAAGTACTACATTAACATGTTCATAACGGGGCTGTAATTTGTGTCTTGCTGCCAGACAGCTTCAACCACCAGTGATATATGTATGCATGGCCATCCCATGCATGACTATACTATTTCTACCACCAGGGTCACAAGCCACCTGACAGGACAGTCGTGCATGCACTGGTGGTTCAAGTTGCCGGGAACATGTTTTTTTGGTGTGTGTATAATATAAACATTGTATATACATATATATGTAATATATATTATATATTATATATGTAGTTAATAATACTATATATATATAAATTGAAGTGGGGACAAATCTAGTCCTGGTTATATTCATTGCTGGAAAGAGGATGTCTTTTAGTTAAGACATACTGTGACAAGAATCTCTAAGACCTCAAGTTCAGTGATTCCCTAGGGATATGGATATATATAGATAAA
>RJWT010001404.1:0-48616 GCA_004365215.1 Cuniculus paca
ATGGTATACCACATAATCGCAACTGAGAAGGATAGACTGAGATAGAAGGATCTTGAGTTGGAGGCCAGCCTGGACTACATAATGAGACCCAGGTAGAAAGAAAGAAAGAAAGAAAGAAAGAAAGAAAGAAAGAAAGAAAGAAAGAAAGAAAGTTGATACAAATGACTCCATAGTTTGATTATTGTGAATAATGCTGTAATAAAAATAAAAATAAAAATGTGTCTCTTTGCCATATTAATTTCACTTCCTTTGGATATATTCCTGCTAATGGAATATCTATAGGATACAGATGCTATATTTTTAAGTTTTTGTGGAACCACTGTACTGGTTTCCATATTGACTGTGCTAGTTACAACCAACAGTGAGCAGGTTTTCCTTTTCTCTTCATCCTCCCCAACCTTTGCTATCTTTTTGTTTTTGAAATAGCTGTTCTAATTCATGCGATGTGACATTTCATTGTAATTTTAATTTGTGCTTTTGTCAAAGAAATACTTTTGTATAGTAGCTCATAGGCTCACCCAATATCTACTATTTTCCTAAATTAAAAATAAAGTATCCTTTAAGATTACTAGCCTTATATCTCGCATAAACATGAGATGTATTTTAAAATGAGAAGAAGAAACTTTGTGCTAAGTATAACACTATATCTGAAACTTTATTTTCTGTCATTAGATGGGCTTTCTTTCTCTTTTTCTGTATAAGAAAGCTATTCAGCCAATAACACTTGTCTATGTCTTATTTTATACTCTTATCTCTGTACACTTTTTATTTTATGAAAAATAAAACAAAATTTTATCACAAGATAAGAGAATAATTAATACACTGTCATAATATTAAAAAATAGTTACTCAGAGTACAAAATATAAAGACAGTTTCTTACAAAGAAGAAACAAACAGATAATAGCACAAAATTTGATTTTCAGTGAACTAAGAGAGACTAGTCCTATAAATGAAACAAATGAGCATATATCTTAAAATATTTTTTGAAACAACAGAATAGGCAATTTGGAGAATTATTTGAACTTTTCCCTACTTCTATTTATCTATTTTCTATTTTGCTCTGTATTTGTGTATAGATCTAGATATCTCGTATAAATTCCATTTGACTCAACTATTCCCCTTCTAGGTATCTTCAAAAGAGAGTTAGTCATTATGTTACAGTGATATGTAGGTCCCCAACACAACCTATAATAGCTAGATCTTAGAAACATTGTGTATGTCTACCAACAGATGAATTGATAAAGAAAATGTGGCATTTGTACACAATGGAGTACTAGTCTACTGTAAAGAAACATAAACTTGTAGCAGTCATAGGTAAAAGGATGCAACCTGAAAACATACCGTAAAGTGAAATAAGTCAGACACACAAGCTTAAATATATCTTTGTGCATATTTGTGTGTACAATTATTCTATTTGTCATGGTGGCTCTTCCTGTTGCCTGACCCAATCCCCTGCACCAAGAACTGAACTTGAATCCAAGCTGAGGATGTGTTGCCTAGGTTTGCCAGAGGAGACAGCTTCTTTTGTGAAGTTCCCAGCCATCATGAGGGTTCTGGCTCTTTATATCACAAATAAACTTTTTGGTAAAAGGCCAGTTAATAAATATTTTAGGTATTCTGAGCCATGGGTCTACATTAGAACTACTTAGCTCTCATGAGGTAGGATGCAAGCAATTATAGACAATGTATAAATTAATAAACATTATCATGTTTCAGTATAACTTTATAAAGCAGACAATAGTTGACAAAGGAATGACAGGTTGTTGTTCATCGACTTCGCTTCTACAGCCTCACTCAGGTCAAAACCCACCACTTCTTCCACCCAAGGTTAAGAGTATGCAGGGCAGAGTCCCATGCGAATTGTGTTTTTCAGAAAGTATTAAGCTTTGCAATGGCTTAATACAAATTAACTTAATGCAAATTAACACTGATCTTCTGTTTAGGCCCTGAAAAAGACCTTGGAATATCAAACAATGGATGGAATTATTTTCTTCCTGTTTCATGTTATTTTCTTTTCTTTTCCTTTCCTTTATTTTTTCTTTTCTGTCTCTCCCCACCCCTCTCTATTTTATCATCTATCTTTTTCTCTCCCAAGCTTTTCTCTTTCCTCTACTTTCATCTCTCTCACACCTCCTCCCCCATGCTGTGGACTGACCCCAGGGCTTTCCCAGGTGCCACACAAGTGTTCTGCTAAGCTACATCTCAGATCCCCAGCCTGACAAATGTTTTTTGAATCCCAAGTATGTTAGGTGATAGAGATGCAATGGTGCATGAGACCTAACTTGCTAACTTAGAAATACTTCCAGTTAGTAAGGGAGGCAGAAAAATAGGACATTTCAACACATCGTTTTTGGTATTGCAATAGAGGTATGAAGAGCATGTTATGGGAATGAACTGTCCTGGCTTTGAGGAACAGTAGAAGTTTTCCTGATAAATGCAATTGCCAAGTTTAGATCTGAAAGAAAGCTGTTTCTCTATCCCGTATTACCGAAAAAGAGTCTGAAGAGTTGTCCAGCAAAACAGAATTTTACAACAGCTCTGGAGATAGGAGGAGTTCATCAAATTAAAAGAATACTTAGACCATAGACTATAAGAAGGGGTTAATAAAGGATGAACTTGGAGAGGTAAAGGGACCAGATGACAAAGGATATTTTGGGCATTCACTCTTTTTCAGGTCATTCTAAGTATCATCAGGACAAAATCAGATAGCCCCCTAGTTTGTTTACTGATCAGGAATATCATTCCCTTTCAATCTATTCACCACACCACCACCAGATCACATTTATTCCCTAAATTCCATTAAGCTGTTCCTCATTAGGTCTGCTCTTAGTCTCCTAAGATGTCTCCTCAGAGTGTTTTATAATATTTTTTTGTTAGGTTTATGCCTTGTTTTTCTACCTTTTACTTCAGTTGCTGTCACATATAATATCTTGTATATTAATTACATCTTCTCAGTCCTTATTATTGGAAAATAGAAATGCAATTAATGTTTACACATTGATCATATATCTAGTATTCCCACTAAACTCTTTTATTGATTCTAATAGTTTGTCTTTCATGTTTTAGGGTTTACAGGTAGACATCATATCAACTGTACACGTTTAGTTTTGATTCTATTTTACATCATTTTCATGCTTTCCTCTTTCCTGTACTTTTGCTCTCTCTAGTATCTCTATTCATGCCAATGAATGAGTACTCCTTGCTTTCCACATTTTTGCCAACATCCGGTGTTGCTGGCATACTTGGTTTTGGCCATTCTAATGAGTGGGGAGTGGTTACTTAAGGGATACTTTTTTTTTTTTTTTTTTTGTGGCACCAGGGATCAAACTCACGACCTCACGCTTGCCAGGCAGGCACTTAGGCCACTGAGCTAGATCCCCAGCCCTTGTCTTTTTGAGACAGGGTCTCACTATGCCGTTCAGGCTGGCCTTGAGCTCACTTTGTACCCAGGCTGGTGTCAAACTCACAACGATCCTCCTGTCTCAACCTCCTGAGTGCTGGGATTACAGGCGTGAGCCACCACGTCCAGCTAAGAGATACTTTCTTATCTTTGTTTCTACTTAGGCTTATGTGGCTGTATGTTTCCTAATTTAAATTGGAGGTTTAGTGCCTTTATTTTTAGTCTCTTTTTTTAGCATTTAAATCCCATAAAATTTCCTTTTCATATTTCTTTGGTACATCCCATATATTTTGATATGTCCTATTTTCTTCATTATTCAGCTTTCAACATTTTCTGATATTTGTTATATTTTTTTCTGTAAGTTAATATTTTTTCTGTAAGTTAATATTTATGAGGGCAGTTAAATATCCCAGAATAAGTTTTAAAGGGTACATTTTGTTATTGGCTTTTATCTCAATTACATTTTGATAAGAAAAAACAGTCTGTTGGACTGAAATTTATTAATACTTCCTTAATGGCTTAATGCTTGGCCGATTAGAGTGAACGTTCTTGATTCACTTAAAATGTCTATAAGCTAATTATTGGCATAAGGTTTATAATTTTCAACATCCAACGTACTAGTTCTATTGTTCAATACACATATTTACTAGTAATTATGTTTTTGATGACTGAAAGAAACATGTTAAATGGGGAATTAGTTATTTTCCTACTTGTTCTGTTATTTTTTAAAAATTTAATACTATGACATTTAAAAGTATAGATTTTAAAACTATGACATAAGGTATGTAAGTTTAGGGTGGTTCTGTGCTTCTGTTCATTAAATTATTCAACAATATGCAAATATCATGCATCCCTGAAAATAAGAGTTAACCAGAAGATACACTTCAGTTGTAATTAATACCTGGTCCTTACCATGGTAATAAGCAGTGTCATGCAGAATATTATACCTCAGTATTCTCTTGCACAGGTGTCTACTCTGTCATGCCAGGGATGGCAAGGGTAGGCTGATTGGGACTGGCATTTTTAATCTCTAGGTAGGTCTTAGTTTTAGGGAAACATGGATGTTTTTGTCAGATAAGTAAAATGCGATTTTATCCTAACTGCTGACAGAAGAAAATTAAATTACTTCTGAGGCAAAGTGGCAACCAACAGACTATGTGTTACATGCGTAGTTTTCAACATTTAAATAACAGTGTCTGAGACAAGCCACATGACAAAATTATTCAACACATAGATCAATTAGATTGGTCAATGGAAATAGCACCACAATTAAATTAGAGTACGGACACATCATATGTGAACTTTAAAATTATTATGATTAACATTTTCCAAAAAACAGACGTCAAACTGTAGCATTTCAGAAGAGAATTGGTATCTCACCATTTAGATCTTTTGTCCTACTCAGTGCAGGATTTGGAAAAGCATTAAGAGAAAAACTAATGCAGATAATCAGGCTTGTGCTCCATGATCAGGGTTCCTTTAATTCTTGCTTCTTGATGCTTGTAAGCTCTTAGTATTTGTTTTCCTGCCTTGTAAGAATGTGAGATATCGCCGGGCGTGGTGGCTCACGCCTGTAATCCCAGCACTCGGGAGGCTGAGACAGGCGGATCGTTGTGAGTTCAAGACCAGCCTGGGCTACAAAGTGAGCTCAAGGCTAGCCTGAACGGCATAGTGAGACCCTGTCTCAAAAACACCAAGACTGGGGATCTAGCTCAGAGGCCTAAGCGCCTGCCCCGCAAGCGCAAGGTCGAGAGTTCAATCCCTGGCGCCGCAAAAAAAAAAAAAAAGAATGTAGGTATCAGAGCTGCTGCTTTCACGGGACCTGCAGGCTGATAGGAATTACTTATTAGCAATACTCTGAGGATAAAAGGGCAGAGACTTTCGTGGCTCATCCATTCTCTTCTCAAGCTCTGGATGCTCTGCTGCTCTTTGATGTATTCATTATTCATTTCTACTACACCCAGCAATTATTCTTCATGGGTTGGTCTTTTACAAAATGCTCTGTCATAGCCAATATTGAAAAACTTTGGTCTTTTGATTTTAATAAGTTAGTTGAATTTTTATTAATTTTAATTGCATATATTTAGGTACACTGTTATGATCTTTTTCACTTCTTTTGACATTTTACTCAGTTTTGATTTTTTGACATATATAGAATATCATGATATATACTAATAAAATATAGAAATTATTTGCATGGTTTCCTAGAAAGTTTTAGCATCCATATTAGCCCAAAACTAGTTTAAAATAAAGAATTTCAAATATGTTATTTTCAATTTATTTCTGTTTTGAGTTAAAATTTTTATGGTTCACTATTTTAATTTCTTCTTATTTAATTCTACACCACTCACATTATTATTTCATATTAATTATTTCATATTTATTTTCCTTTAGAACATGCTTATTTTAGTTTTCAGTATTCCTTCTTACACTAAAATCCTCCTGCTGATTTCATTTTTCTTCTCTAGGTATCATCTTCTTTAGACTTTAGAAAGTTAGAATATATTAGTAGTAAATTTTCCAGGTTTTGGTTTGTCTAACACAATGGTTCTCAGAATACAGACAATAGAATCCTAGGAATCTCAAGATATATTTAGAGGATTCATTAAAAACTATTCTAATAAAAATGCAAAGATGGTGTTTGCATTTTTTCCACCTTGACATTTGCATTGATACAGAAAAGGAACATTGGACAAAGTTTTCAGTTTCCTTAGGAATGGTTTGATGAAGCAGTAAAAAACAAATTCAGTCCATAGGCACCAAGGCAGTATGACATAACAGAGGGGCATTGCAGATGAGAAATAGTTCATGGCAGGTAGAAGGCAGCAAAGTAACAAAGTAGCAAGCAGTGAGTAATAAGGGACAAGCAGTGACCATCATTCTTTCCTTACATCTTATTAAGGTTACATGCCCTTAAGGTGAGTAGCACACAGGGTAGAGCACCCTTAATCCTACCCAGAAGTATGCAAACCAATCAGTGGACTAATTTAGTAATCACACACCCTTGATCCCAGCATCACACACTCCAGATCTAGCCACTTCTGAAAACCCCCACCTAGGACGGCATGAGGCTTTGGAGGAGCATCTAGAGGCAAGCCATAACAATTTCTAATAAATTTTAACTTGATAAATGAGCACCATCTTACAATATGAGTAATATGCAACACCAAATGTCATATGATTACAACTGAGCCAATGATTCTGAGCCAATGATTCCTCTCTCTCTCTCTCTCTGTAGGATTGTGAGTGATTATCTCCCAACAGCAAAAGATTTTCTAAGAGATCTCATTTGCAGAGAAGGAGAAAAAGTCAGAGGAATATTTCACTTCAAGTAGGATTAGGGAGAGGTATAAAATGTGGGAAATAGTGCAAAATTTTGTTGAAAAACACCCCCTGAAGAAGGCTATAGTGGTGTGAGTGATGAATCTGTTTAGTGATAATGCAATGTCACATTTCCATGAAATCCTCAAAGGAGACACAAGCGAGTGTAATCTGATAGAGTCCTTGTTAAAATTGCATGAAAAGAAAAAGATTCCACTGAGCCAATAGATAGGATTGATTTTCGCTAGTGATAGTGAAAGTTATCTTATACAATAAATCTCCTGTTTCTTATCTCCCTCACATGAGCCATGAAGGTCTTCAAAGTTAGTTATAGATTAATTTGTTTATTTTTCTTTATGTATTTTCTTTATTATTTTGTGTGGAATATTATAATCATTTTCATATAAATATCTTTGAGCTGTGGAACAAATCACTTGAGTTTCCATTTTTTCGTGTGGAGAAATTCACTTTGATGTGTGAGCGTTTTGGATTATGAGCATTTTTCTGGAGCAAGTTATGCTTGGAAATGAAGGTTTTACTGTACATTGTTTATCCAGGAGATATGGAATTCAGAATTACATCTCAGAGAAAGATTTTATTTTAGTAAAGATTGGATTCCTGTATGCTAAACGCATATTAACATTTTCAGATGCAATTTATAGGATCAGATCAATCTGATCCCCAATACCATGACCATACTTCCCACCAAAATAAACACAAAAGCCTATATATTGTTTATTAACTTTTTAAAGTTACCATGGAGATGTAAATTCAGGATCCTAAGGACAATGAGCGGGAGCTAGAAAGAAAAGACACATAATATGTGTCTTCTGTTCAGTTTATTCTTAGAGTCTATATTTTTTCACTGTTAATAAAGACTGCAGCATTTTGAATTTTAATACTTATTAATCAACCTTTCATTAATTCTTTCTTTAGACAACTCTGTTGAGAAGAATGCCAAGATAGCAATTCCCTTGCTTACAGAGTAACCACATATGTAGCAGCAAAGATTTTTCAAAAAGCACATAATATCTTTTTTCTACCTCCCATCCTTTAGATAGAGCATTTCAGAAGAACTGAGTACATTTATGTTCTTACAATAGGAAGGCAAGAATTCTATTACTTTTCTTTAGTGACATAAAATGTAAGGATAACAAAGAAGATAGTGAGTTTTCTCTTTCAAGAAGTACTTCACATTAAATTTGGCAGGTATCTTAAAATTTTTTCCACATTATTTTAAATTTATATGCAGTGAAATTTAATCTTTGTGTCTCATAGTTCCATGAGATTTGATAAATGTACAGTGGTGGTGGTGACCCTATGGCATGCATACTGCAGCAGGCTCTTCGTATCATTGAAAGCTCTGTTACTGCGTTTTTATTTTAATGTATGAGTTGTTCTTTCCTAAACTAAGACCTCAGTATTCGGACTTAATTGAGGTGTTGCACTTTGCTATAAATAAATGGGTTTTGGTGTGCAGTTTGAGCACTTGGTCTCTAAACGTTTCATCTTCACTGATACAGAGTCATATATTATGGTTTCTATCTTAATGTTTTCCTAAAACCCGGTGTGCTCATAGGTGGAACTTTTTGGGAAGTAACTGGATCGTGGGTGTAACACTAGATTGATTTACTGATGGGTTAAAACTGGTAGTGACATTGAGAGGTGAGGCCTAGTGGAAGGAGGTGGGTCACAGTAGACATCGTCTGATAGAGTGAATATATATATATATATATATATATATATATATATATATATATCCTCTCCCTTGAGCCTCAAGTCATCTTGCCTGTTACATCATGGACTGTTTCTCTCCTTTGCCATTCCCCTCCACCCTGCCATGCTGTCTTTGAGCCAGCTAACTATGGACTGAAACCTTTACAAACTGTGAGATACAATAAACCTTTCCTCTTTTTTAAAATTTTTATTTTAGAAAGCAAGACAGAAAAAAGGATAGAAATAATACAGAATTAAAACAAAAACAATACAAAACAACAGTAAGAGATCAACACTAGTTAATACATTCCATATTGTTATCTTAGAAGTAGTTGTTCATATTATAAGATCTAGGCATAAAAAATGATCTAGCAATCAAACAATGACAACACAAATTGTTCTTTTTGATGAACAGAGCTTAGTAGTACAGTTATCTTGCACATATATAATACATACAGTTATATGTGTGCACCTACATACATATAATCCTTATCTTTCTTCCATTTCTCCTTTCCCCTATCCCAGTTGTTCTTTCCTTTAAAGCCCTTTCTTTCCCTTTCATTATCACAATATCTATCGCACATTTTGGATCTTATTGCTCTTTCAGTTTTTTTATTATTATTTATTTTTTGCGTTAGGGAGACAATATGATTTTTACAAATGTGGGTCTGTTTTATAAACCCTTCCTCTTTTAATTTGTCAGTGTTGAGTATCTTGTCCCAGCAATGAGAAAATAACTAAGACATCAAGTAACATCCATGATCAGGAAGCAGAACATTAAGAAAAAGGTACTTGAGCTGCCACTTTATAGTGAGACTCACTTTCTTAATCTTTGATATTACTCACCTTTTCTTGATCTATATAATTTTGTTCTTCTAAAATGTCGAATAACAGGAATTATTCTTATATACAAAGTTAAGCATACAGTTACTTTCTATCCAGATGTCCCATTCATAGGTATTTACCCAAGTTAAATAAAACCTTTTGTTTCATAAAGACTTTAGAGAAAATAAGTTTATATAATTTTATTTGCTAAAATATGTAAATCTTTGAGTTCATTTTCTTTCAGCCAGAATGCCATATTTGAAATATAAGAATACTTTTGTGGATCTCTATAGTCCAGATCTTTTATTTTTGTGTAATAGTTCTTTAAATACAGTTAACACTTTAATTATTGATTACACAGATGAGAGATATTTGAATTGATTCTTGGTTTTGATTAGGCTTCTGATCCATTTCGAGTCAATTTTTCTATAAAGTATGCAGATATATTACTATATAGTATCATAATACAAATTATATATTGATGAAACAAATTGTATATGCAAGGCCAGTTTAAAAGGAACTATCCTGAATCATTTTAAGTGGATAACTCTATTGTAGGCATTTTTTTATTCCCTAAAATTTCTACACATATCTGAATCTCTCTATGTTATAAGAAAAAAGTTAAAATAATTTAGAAAAAAACTAAAAATGATACAAGGATCAACTTATTTTATCTCAGAAATAAAACCAGGGAAATGAAAAGAAGAAGGGAAAAGAAAGACATTTTCCTAAAGTAGTAATTGGAAAACAGGAGAGAAAAGGTATAGGCATATGTGAGAAATTATCATCACCTCTACTCTATGCATTAGAGGTCAAAGAAAGGCTGGTTTTCTACGGTATCTACTCCTCAATGCAGCTCCTCAATGTTTAGAAACTGGGGAACCAATGTCTAGTGAGAGAGTTCCCAAGGGTGGCCACCAATTGGCTCCTGCATCCAGGAAGCTTGGAACTGGAATAAACATGTGGTTGGCAAAAAGGGAAGAGGCCTAATGGAAGGAAAAAGGGCAAATCTTACCCATATTTGTGAGACAAAAATCCTAAAACCAGTGACCGTTGAACCTGGAGAAGGCTTAATGGATTTTCCAACCTAGGTTTTCATTTTTAAATTCTGGAATTGAAACCCAGAGAGATTACAGGAACTAATCTGAAGTTACAATCTTCAGATTTGATGAAGCAGTGTGTTATATAACACTCCAAATTTCGTCAGTGTGTTTTCTACCGCTTTACAGTGTTAAATACCCTGGGATGGTCTGTTCATAGAAATGGCCATCAAGGTGTTAGAAGTACGGGTTGAGCTTTTCTATCAAAAAATGCTGCTGGGAAGGACTGGGAATTTGGCTCTGTGGCCTAAGCGCCTGCCTGGCAAGCACTAGGTCATGAGTTCAATCCCCAGTGCTGCATTAAAAAAAAAAATGCTGCTGGGGATTATAGTTCAGTGGCACAGCACCTGTCTAGCAGGTGCAAGGTTGTGAGTGTGATTCCTGGTACCCCCAAAAAAACCACAAACAAAGAAAAAAATGGCTGGGAGTAGAAGTGTTTAGCATTCAATTTTTCAAAAAATTTTATCTTAGTTGCTTTATCTTTGTTCCTGGGACAAAATAACTAACACCCACAAGTTAAAGGAGAAAATGTTTGTTTTAGCTCACAGTTTGTACAGATTTCAGTCCCTACTCAGCTGGCTCTCAGGCAGGAAGGCACAACAGAGGAAATCACAGAGGAGAAACAGTTCATGGCATGGCAAGTAGAAGTATAAAGCTTCTTTCTTCTTTCCCTTTTTATTCCATCCAGACTACAAGCCTAATGGTTGTTGCCATCCACACCCAGGGTAAATCCAGCATCCACACCCAGACTAAATCCATCAGTGGACTGATTCAGTATTACACACCCACGATCTAGGGTCACACACCATGATCCAGTTATTCCCAAAAAACAACCTGAGTGTGTAAGGCTTTGGGAGGACATAAAGATATAAGGCACGAAAATTCTGGAATATTTGTATACACATCATGAGATGGGACCCAAATCTTAACATGAAATTCATTTGTGTTTTATATACCTATGCATATAGAGGAAAGGTAATTTTTATACAATAAATTTATTTATTTATTTATTTATTTATTTATTTATTTATTTTAGTACTAGGGTCACTAGCTAGCTTCCCTGCCCTTTTAGGAATTTAATTTATTTTTTAAGATGGGGTCTTACTTCATGGCTCAATTGCTCGTTAGACTTGAACTTGGTATCCTCCTGCCCCAGTTTCCCAGACTGCTGGAATTATAGATGTGCACCAACATGCCTGGATTATACAGTGATTTGAGTGTGTCTGCATTGTAACTGAGACACATTGCATTAGCTCAGATGTGGAATTTTCCCCTGTGGCATCATATTGCTACTCAAAAATTTTCAGAGTTTGGATTTTGATTTTTTGGATTGAGTATTCTCACCCCATACTAATCTCTACTATTATTTTCACAACATGATTATGGTGATATATATTATTTGGAGACATATTTTGTAATGATTATAGTTAATTCTAATGTGCAAGAACTGTCAAATGCCCATGACTGACAGTTTGATAGTTATAAGCCGTTTCTTTTTTCTTTCCTGCCTTAGATACTTCTAGGAATTAACAGTTACACACAGTTTTATTGATAGCAAAATAAACAAACAAACAACAAACAAACAAATAAATAAAAATTGCAAAATATACTACATTTAGCAGACCGGCCCTGTTAGATCTGTGGACTTAAGCACCTATGCAGTGTGTAACTCCTTGAGTTCTGCCCTTTGCCTGCACCTTCTTATACCCTCTTCATTCTCAGCTTTTCCTGTCTCCCATCTCAAAGATTCATTTGCACTCCTGCTGGCACCCCAGGCTCCTCATTGCCTCTTATCAGACGTTACCTTTTTGCTTTCCTTCATTTGTACGTTCATCCTTTTCACAAATATTTCTTGAACTAATAGTATATGTAAGCTTCTGTGCAAGAAGCTGATGGGCATTACAAGAAAAGAGACGACGTATACTGTTAGATATGTTTCTTCTTCACATCCAACTCACCTTTACCTATCACAGAGTAAGCTGAAACAATTAAGATCACTTTGCACATGATGGTCACGATGGTAAAGTGACAATGACCAACAGTGACTCAGGATTGCTTGAATCTATTAGCCAGGGCACTGTTTAATAGAGCAATTTCATGTAGTATAAGCATCAATATAAGGAGAACTAACCAGACTGAATAAGACCCACCAGGCTGAATAAGCAGGAAGTTTTCTCAAGTCAGGCCAGAGACAATAACCAAATTTTTGAGATCTTTGCAACCAATGTCAGTGGAGATTGAGATTAAATTCTAAAGGAAGGCTATGTGACCAGCGATTACAAAATGGAAAAAGTGCTTACCGTGCTGTTTCCACTGTAAACCAAAGACAGAAAATCTTAAATCCAGGTCCATATTTTTTTTATGGAAAAAACAAAATGAAATTTTATTAAAAATAATAGGATAATATATATATATATACCTTGTATATTGTTATTTTCAAAGTAGTTACTTTTTTAAAATTAAATTTATTGGTACAATTTAGATTTACATAAGAATCACATTCATCATAGGCAATTTGTACCTGTACATGATATATCATGATTCTTTTTTCTCCATTCCAGTACAATGTTGTTTTTATCAGAGTAGATCTGTAGCATAACATCAAGTTAGGGATTGTGATGCCCTCTGCCTTGCCTTTGTTGCCCAGAAGTGCTTTGACTATTCTAGGTCTCTTTTGGCTCCAAATGAGTTTTAGGAATGTTTTCTCTTCTGTGAGGCTTGCTAATGGTATTTCAATTGGGATTGCATTAAATCTGTATAGAAATTTTGGGAGTATGACTGTTTTCACTATATTGGTTCTTCCTACCCAAGAGCAAGGAATATTTTTCCATTTTCTGATATCCTCTTTGATCTCCTTTTTCAGAGTACTGCAGTTTTTAATGTAGAGATAGTTTATTTCTTATGTTAGATTGATTCCTAAATATTTCAATGATAGATGCTATTGGGGAGGGTATTGTTTTCCTAATTTCTCTCTCAGTGAATTTGTAGTTCATGTACAGAAATTCTATTGATTCTTGAGTGTTGATTTTATATCCATCTGTGCTACTGAATCTGGTTATTAAATATAGAAGTCTTTTGGTGAAATTTTGGGGATCTTCTATGTAGAGTGTCCTATCATCTGAAAATGATAATTTAACTTCTTCCTTTCCTATCTTTATTCTTTTTGTTTCTTTCTCATGTCCAATGGCTCTGACAAATGTTACCAGAAATATATTGAATAGGAGTGGTGATAGTGGAAATCCGCATGTTCCTGTTTTTAGTGAAAGTTTTCCAGTTTTGACCTTTTAGTATGATGTTGGCTATTGGTTTGTCATACGGATTTTATCAGATTGAAGTAAAGACCATCTATTCAAATTTTCTATAGGGTTTTTATTATAAATGGGTGTTAGACTTCAATAAGTCTTTTTCTGCATCTGTTGACATGATTATGGGATTTTTGTCTTTGACTCTATTGATATACTATATTACATTTATTGATTTACATATGTTGAGCCATCTCTACATTTTTGTGATAAATCCTACTCAGTCATTGTTTATAACTTCTTGATGATGTCCTGCATTCTGTTTGCCAGTATCTTATTGAGGATTTTTGTGCCTATGTTCATTAGGGAGATTAGCTTGTAGTTCTCTTTTTTGATTGGATCCTTCTCTGGTTTTTGTACCAGGGTAATACTTGCTTCCAGGAATGATATTGGGAGTATTGCTTCCCTTTCAATTTCATTAAAAAGTTTGAGCAGTAATGGTATTAGATATACTCTAACTTTCTTGTAGAACTCTTCAATTCATTGATTCTTTGTATTGTTTTCTCAGTCTCAATTGCATTAATATCTGCTCTTATCTTTATAATTTCTTTCCTTTTTCAAGTTGTGGGCTTGATTTGTTCTTTTTCTAGAAATTTGAAATTCAACATTAGGTTGTTTATTTGAGCTCCTTCTGTCTTCCTGATATAGATATTCATGTCTATAAATCTCCTTCTAAGGACTGCTTTCATTATGTCCCACAATTTCTGGGATATTGTATCAGCATTATCATTTAGTTGTAGATACTGTTTAATTTCCTCTGCATTTTATCTGTGACTCGTTTGTTCTTCAGTAGGGTGTTACTTAGCTTCCATGTATTTATGGAGTTTTTGTGATTTCTTTTGCCATTGATTTCCAATTTCATTGCATTATTAACAGATAATGTGCATGAGATAATTTCAATTGCTTTGCATTTACTTAATTATATTCTATGGGTTAATATGTGGTATATTTTGGAGAATGTCACATGCACAGCTGAGAAGAATGTGTATTGTGAGGTTGTGGGTTGAAACACACTGTAGATGTCTACTAAGTTCATTTATTCACAGGTTTGGATTGGTTCTGATATTGATTTGTTGATTTTTTTGTCTAGTTGATCTACTTGTGACAGTGGGATGTTAAGTCCCCCATTACAACTGTGTTAGTGGTTATTTGATTTTTCACGACCATTAACATTTGTTTTGTATAGTTGGGTGTGCCTGTATTTTATGCATTCTTCTTAGAATTTTCCCTTCTTTATTTCTTTTGATCTGTGTTGGCTTGAAGCTCACATTGTCTGCAGTAGAATAACTACCTCTGCTTTTTTCCAGGTTTGTATCACATGGAATATTGTTTTCCATCCTTTGACTTTCAGTCTATGAATTTCTTTTTGAGTTAAATGTGTTTCTTGTATGCAGCATATTGTTGGATCTTGTTTCTTGATCCATTCTGCCAGTCTATTTCTTTTGATTGATGAATTGAGACCATTTACATAGAAGGTTATAATTGATATGTATGGCTTATCCTTGTCATATTATTTTCTGTTGTTTGTTCCTTGTCTTTCCTCTTTGTTTAATTGATTTCCATGCTTGGTAGCTTCTTTCTATTGGTATTCTTGTATTTGCTTTGTTATTTCTCTTTACAGTACCTACAATGTCACTCTATAATATCTGTCAGAACACACTGTACATCTGGTTTGGTGGTTATGAATTTCCTCAGTTGTTCTTTGTCTAGTTGAATATGATGAATATATAAGTATCTTATATATTCATTAATTTTGAAACACAGTTTTTCAGGGTTCATTAATCCTGGTTGGAAGTTATTTTCTTTCTGGACTTGGAATACTTCACTCCAAGGTCTCCTTGACTTAAGGGTTTATGTCAAGAAGTCTGCTATAATTCTAATGAGCTTTATTTTATAGATGATATATTTCTTTTTCTAACATCTTTTAATATTTTGTTCTTGTGCTGCATTTCTGCAATCTTGATTATTACATGCTTCCGTGTAGATTTGAGTTGGTCATGGCTAATTGGAGTTCTATATGCCTCACTTGTCTGTATGTCGAGATTTTTCCATACTTGGGAAGTTTTCTGCCATTACTTCTGTGAACAGTTTTTTAATGTCATTTATGCCAGCTCCTGTTTTTTCATTGATGACAATCAAACTTATATTATTCTGTCTTGCATCATCTTGTATCTGTTGGATTTTTTTCTCATGGTTCTTTGTTACTTTTAAGAAATCTTTCTTTTTTGTGACCACTAGCCAGAATTCTGTTTTCTAGGTCTGAAATTCTGCCTTCACTTTTTTTTTTTTTTTTTTTGCGGCACCAGGGATTGAACTCACGACCTTGTGCTTGCCAGGCTGGTGCTTAGGCCGCTGAGCTAGATCCCCGGCCCTGGTGTTTTTGAGACAGGGTCTCACTATGCCATTCAGGCTGGCCTTGAGCTCACTTTGTAGCCCAGGCTGGTCTTGAACTCACAATGATCCACCTGTCTCAGCCTCCCGAGTGCTGGGATTACAGGCATGAGCCACCATGCCCAGCTCTGCCTTTACTTTTGCATAAGCAGCTTTGCAAACTTTTAATGGAATTTTTAATTTCCTGGATATCTGTTTCAATCTGTTCCATGGATTTCATCTCTTTCCTATGTTGGATAATCAGTTTCCATCATTTTCCTATGTTCCTCTATTTTTTTAAACCTATGTCTACTCTAGGCTTGCTGAGTAAGTCTTTCATTATGGTCATCATTTTTTTTTAACCTGGGAAATTATTTTTGATCTAGCTTTCTCTCTAGTCTAGTTCACCTGTTTTTGAACTTTTGGTTCTATCACTTCAGATATTTCAGCTGGGTGGCCTCCATTTTCCTCAACCTCATCTCTCAGACTTGTTCCAGATGAGTTGGAGGTCTGGGGTTGGGTTTTGCTTCTGCATCTTATCACTTTCTATTTTTTATTTTATTTCTGTTTTGATGCCTACAAATTTCTTATAGTAGATAGATTTATTACTAGTATCAAGGCCTCCCTAGAACATATCTATTCTTCAGAGGTGTCTTCTATGTATATGAAGTTATTGGTTTTTGTGTCTGTTCCAAGTTCCTACCTTCTCAATTTATTAAGGATGAAATGTTGCTATCTATTTGGCTCAACATTCAGTATTTAGGTACTGGACTGTGGTGATAGTGATATGTTGTTATAGAAGGGAAAACAACTGATTATAGCAGGTATGACATCCTGGCTAAGTACAATTGGCAGTAATAATAGCATCAAGCACAGCCTAGGAACTGACAAATTGTGTAATTCTTGATTTGGTATCTTTAACCATAAGGGAAAGATCTACAGTTATATAACAAAACCTAACATAAATCAGAAACTTGGATGCAAAGAGTTTCCCCTTAGAAGAGTGATTTTACCCTGTGGTGGGGGAAATTTAAGAGGTATAGGAGACAAAACAGAGGTAAATGAAGAGAAATATAGTTGAAGCAATACTGGAGTACAAAGGAAAATCATGCAAGTTTTGGGAAACTGGAGAAGACAGCAGGGGAGAAAGAATGAAGGAGAAAGCAAAAGATTATCAAAGCAAATCAGAAAGACTAGAGACAAGGTTCACTTACATGAAGATATAATATCAAGAGAGATAGTTGAGGAGAGAGAAAAAGACAAGTAGAATACAACAAATATATATGTATAAACCTAAAAACAAGAACAAAACAAACAAAACACAACCAGGCAGCAAAAAGAAAATGATACACACAAATAAAGAAAGAAAAATTAAATAAAATTCAATTCCTCTGGTGTCCACTGTTCTGTGGTAGTGTCCAAATCAGAGCCCCACCAAACCTGCAGTAGGACTAGTGCTGGACTGGATGCAGAGTTGATCTTGGCCTCCAGATGAGGGTGCTGTGGCTGGTACTTAGCCAGCAACTTTCTGGGTGGTCTGCCCACATCTCCTTACCCTGTTTGTCTTTGTGTTGCTCTCCTACTTACTGTAGTACCCTCAGATAGAGACAGCCCAAGGCTACTCCTAGTCCCGTGTACAGTTGGCCCCTCTTGGACCTTTGCACAGCTGCGCTGTTCCACATAGCTGACTCCTCTCATGTGTTGCCCTCCTTGTCCCATGCTAGTGGTTGCAAGACTGTCTTCCACTAGTTGTCGTATGTCAGAGGGAGTGCTGACTTCCCTGCCCAAGGGTGATTGTGCCACTGGTCACCAGTCACAGGGTGGGGAAGTGCTAATTTCCCACTCCTTGTCCCTGTTGCCACAGCTTGCAATGCCATCTGTGGTCCAAGTCCCCCTTGGCACCAGTTGCAGGGCAGGAGGGTTTGTGTTATTTCAATAGCAACCCTTAATGCTATGGCTGGTCTCTAATCTTGTTGTTGTTAGAGGTTCCAGGTAGCAGTTATGGTGCTCAATGGGAAAAGAAAAAGGAGAAGAAGGAGAAGGAGGAGAAGCAGGAGAGGGAGAAAAGGGGGAGAAGGAGAGGAAGGAGAGGGAGAAGAAGAAGGAGGAGGAGAAGGAGGAGGAGGAGAAGAAGAAGGAGAAGGAGAAGGACAAGGAGAAGGAGAAGAAGGAGAAGAAGAGGAGAAAACAAAAACCTGGTGGTCCAGTATGGAAGGAGCAATCACTTGCCCCCTTGTGTGCCAGTGAAAGTTGTTGCTAGGATTTGGTGTCCTTTGTTTGCAAGGAATCAAAAGATGAGTAGCTGGCAAAATTTTCTCTTACTCCATAGGTTGTCTTTTTACCATTAATTTTTTTTTTTGCTCTGCAAAATCTTTTTAGTTTGATAAATCTTATCCATTGATTTTTTATATTATTTCCTGTGGCATTGAAATTCAATTCAGGAAGTACTTGCCTGTGCTTATGTCTTCAAGTGTTTCCTATAAATAGGAAAACCACAGAAAACAAATAATGGTGAAGAAAATAGGATAAAATGAACACTCATACATTGTTAATGGGAATGAAAACAAGTACAAATACTCTAAAAGTCAGCGAGGAGATTCCTCAAAAACTAAAAATACTAGAAATATTATTTGATCCAGCTATACCTCTCCTGGGCATATAACTGAACGAATTAAAGGCCTTATACTATAGTGATCATGAATGCAGTGTGATTCACAAATAGCAATGCTGCAGAAACAGCTTAGAATCGCTAGATGCTTGCCAACAGATGAATCAACAATGAAAATTTAGTATGTGTGTAATATCCTGCCACAAAGAAAATGAAGTCATGCTATTTACAAAGAAATGAATAGAATTTGAGACTGTCTTGCTAAGAAAATAAGCCAGACTCAGAAAGTTAAATTGCATATTTTCTTTTATATGAGAAAGCTTAAATAAATAATAAATAAATAAATAAAAGATAATGGAAAGGTTGAAGATAGATTGTTGTACATGGGGAAGGGATGAGGAAGGAATTAGGGAAGAGGGGTAAAAGGATTGAAAATGATCAAGATATAATGTACCAATTCCCCCAAAGCAAGCATCATGATTCTGTATTATAAGCATGAACTTGAAAGAATTGAGCTTCATTTATTTTTATCCTTTTATGACATTTTGCAAAATTTTAAATGCAAAATATTTTGTATTATGATTTTTGTCTAGATGTCCCCTCAAAGCCTCATGCAGTCATGGCGCGGGCTTCTAGAGTTTGTGACTGATTCATGGTCCAATGCTGGGATTATGGGCATGAGTGCTACAGCCACCCTGGAGTGGGTATCCTGCACACAATGTAAGGGAGGGAAAGAAGCTTGTTCTGTCTTGTTCATCCCTATTTTGCTTTTGTTGCTTTTGCTGTCTTCTGCTGCCTTGAAGTGTTGCCCCTGTGCCATGCCACCCTGCCTTGGAGCCAGCTGATTATGAAACCTCCAAAATTGTAAGCTAAATAGACCTTTCCTTTCTTAATTTTGGGTGTCAGGTATTTTGTCTCAGCAATGAGAGAAGAGTAAGACATTTTGTAAATGAAATGGTGTTGCTATTAGGCACTATTAATATTAATATTTTCAATCTCCTTCCCTTATTTTTGGCCTTTCTTTCTCTGAATGAGAGAAGCAAGGACATATATTCTCCCTGGAAGGAAAATATTGAGTTATTTTCCTTTTGCTAAAGACTTTCTTCCTTCCTTCCTTCCTTCCTTCCTTCCTTCCTTCCTTCCTTCCTTCCTTGGTTTCTTTTTGGCAATATCTTTTATCGAGATATAATTTGCTTACATAGTTTACCCTCTTGTAGTGGACAACTCAATGACTTTTAATATACACACAGAGTTCTGCAACCATCAGTACTATTTAATACCAGACTATTAGCATCACAAAAAATCATTTTTTTCTTTGAAGCATAGTGCTTTAGGTATTATATTTAAAAATTTACTTCTAGATTGAAAGCTGTGTAAATTTTTTTCTGTTTTTCTCTAGAAGTGTTACAATTTTGAATTTTTAAAAGCTTTAAAAAATTTTATTAGTACATGTTTGCAATTTATGCAAGGTATAGTCATCTTGGAGACCAGGTATATGTGTATAATACTGCTTTTATTTTTTAAAATCCTTTTTCCTCCTCTAGTCTCCTATCTGATTTGCATTCTTGTTGATATTATTAATCTTAGCTCATGTTATGGCATATAGTCTTTACATTCACTGAGGTTATTAGGTTACTGTGCATGGGTCATCTTTATTCTATTTATTTCCCTTTTCTCTTTCTCCGCAGCCCTGACCCTTGTTCCCTTGGACCACTTCCTTATTGCAAGAGATTCGTCTCCTAATCCCCTTGTCTCCACTCTTTATTATTATCTTTGTACTTTGCCTTACTCAAATGAGAGATAACATATGGCATTTAATTCCTTTTTTTTTTTTTGGTTTGTTTTTGTTTTTTGGTTCTGGGAATCCAACTCATGACCTTGTGCTTGCCAGGCAGGCACTTATGCTGCTGAGCTAAATCCCCAGTCTGGCATTTAATCGTGTGTGTCTGGTTTATTCTACTCATTACATTTTCCAGGTGCATCCATTTTATTATGAATATCTCAAATTTTTTATTCTTTATAGCCAATATATTCCATTATATAAATATACCACATTTACTTTATTCAGTCATCTGTTGATGGGTATACAGGCTGCTTTCAGGATTTAGCAATTACAAAGTGTGCTGCTATAAACATTGCTATGCTTGTATTTCTGCAGTATGATGTCTTACACTCTTTGGGAAAGATACATGGAAGGGTAATAGCTGGGTTATATGGAATTTCTAATTGCAGTTCTCTGTGAAATCCCCCATACTGACTTTTACTGCTTTAAATTCCCTCCAACTATGAAGGAGGCTTCCTTGCTCATGACATCCACACCAGCATTTGTTATAGTTTGATTTCTTAAAAATTGCCATTTTTGCAGGAGTAAGATGGAATCTTAGCATTGTTTTAATTTGAATTTCTCTGATGGCCAGAGATGTTGAACATTTTTTCATATATTTGTTGACCATTTGTATTTCTTCCTCTGTGAAGTGTCTGTTCATTTCTCTAGACCATTTCTTGACTGGGTCTTTAAATTTAGGTAGTTCAACTTTTTTTTTTAGTTCCTTATATTTCCTAGATATTAGTCCTCTTTCTCATGAGTAGCTGGCAAATATTTTTCCCATTCTGTACTTTGTATCTTCACTCTTCTGATTGATTGTTTTGCTGTACACAAGCTTTTTAGTCTGATATAATCCTATTTGTTGATTCTTGCTATTATTTCTTATGAAATAGAGGTTCTGTTTAGAAAATTTTTTCCTACATCTATGTCTTCAAGTGTTTTACTTATTTTATCTTCCAGTAGGTTTAATGTTTCTGTTTCAAAGTTTAGATCGTTAATTCATTTTGATTTAAATTTAGTATATGGTAAGAAGTAAGGGTCCAGTTTCAATCTTCTGCAAACAGACAACCAGTTTTCCAAGCACCATTGTTGCATTTCCAAGCACAGTATATTGTTGAATATACTGTCTTTCTCCTAATGTATGCTTTTTACCCCTTTATTAAAGATCAGATAGCTGAATGTGTCACATATCCTCAGTTCTGTTCCATTGATTCATGCTTCTGTTTTTGTTCCAGTATCATGCTGTTTTTATCACTATTACTTTGTAGCATAGTTTCAAAGTCAGGTGTTGTAAGTCCCCCTGTTTTGTACTTGTTGTCCAAAATTACTTTTGCTATTCTGAATCTCTTCTTGTTCCATATGACCTTTTGGACTGTTTTTTCTAGATCTGTAAAGTATGCTGTTTATGTTTTGACTGGGATTGCATTGAATCTGTATAACAGTTTGGGAAGTATAACCATTTTGACAATATTGGTTCTTCCTACCAGGATCAGTGGGCATTTTTCCATTTTCTGATGTCCTGTTCAATCTTCTTCAGAGTAATATAGGTTTCTTTATAGCTCTGTTCTTAATTTTCTTGGTTAAGTTAATTTATAGGTGTTTTATTTTTCTTGAAGCTACTGTAAATGGCATTATTTTCCTAATTTCCTTCTCATCTTGTTTATGGTTACTACACACAAATGCTAATGATTTTGTGTGTTGATTTTGTATCCTGCTATGTTATTGAAGTTGGTTATTAATTATAAGGGTGTTTTGGTGGAGTTCTTTTGGTCTTTTATGTAAAATATCATGTCATCTGTAAATAATAATTTCAGTTCTTCTTTTTTTACATGTATCCCTTGTATTTCTTTCTCTAGCCTATTTGTTTTGGCTAATGCTTCAATTACTATGTTGAATGGAGGTGGTGATAGTAGTCATTCTAGTGTTGTTCCTGATTTAGGGGGAATACTCTTAGTTTTTCCCTGTTTGGTATCATGCTGGCTGTTGATTTCTCATAAATAGCTTGTATCATATTCAAGTAGGTCCTTCTATACCTTTTTTCTTCAATATTTTTATCATGAAGCGGTGTTGTATTTTCTCAAAAGCTTATTTTGCATCTATTGATATAATCATACGGTTTTTGACCTTGCTTCTGTTTATGTGATATAGTCCATTTATTGCCTTGGGTATGTTGAACCACACCTGCATCTCTGTGATCATGATGTACACTCTTTTTGATAATGTGCTACGTTTTTTTGCTATTATTTTGTTGAGCATTTTTGCGTCAATGCTCACTGAGGAGGTTGGTCTAAAGTTTTCTTTTTTAATTGGGTCTGTATTTAGTTTTAGGATCAGAGCAATACTGGCTTCCATAAATAAATTTGGGAGCACTCTATCCCTTCCAATTTCTTTGAAGATCTTGACGAGTATTGGTGTGATAACTTCTTTAAATGTTTTGTGGAATTCAGCAGTAAGTCCATCAGGTCCTTGGCTATTTTTAGTTGGTAGAGTCTTTATGACCCCGACAATTTCATTGCTCAATACAATTTTGAATTTTATACTTAGATCTATGATAATATTTTTATAACACTTTTTAACTTTTTACAAGGTATCATATGTGTATGTACTTATTGAATACTAAAATTAATTTTTTCCTTCCATTTTGGGTATATGCATGTTATAACATCATTTGTTGAAAAGACTATTATTTCTCTATTTTAATTGCTTTTACACATTTGTTAAAAAACTAGAATTAAATATAGAAACAAAGCTTTCATAAATAAGGAGGGGGAAAAGGGTTGGAGGGAAGAGGAATAGGAAAAAAAGAAGAATCAAGATATATCATGTACAGGCACAAATTGCATATGATGAGTGTTATCATTATATATATCTAAAGTGTACAAATATAACTTAAAATTTAATTAACTATATTTTTGCACTATATTTCTGGGATCTCTGTTTTGTTTCATTGATCTGTGTATATATACTTTGCAAAAACAGCAAACATTTTGTATATCTCTTGCTTTAGAAAAAGTTTGAAATTGTGAAATTGAGATATGACCTTTTTTCAGTTTCTTTTTACTACATTATTCCACTGTCTTTGCTTTTCTTGTAAATTTTAAAAATGGATGCTATCAAGAAAAACATTTTCTAAGATTATTTTGATGTTATTTTGAATATATGGATGAAATTGGGAAGAACTGACATCTTTATATTGATTTTTCCACTCTATGAATAAAGTATCTATGCACCTACTTTGGAATGATACCCAAATCCTTTAAGATTTTTTTAAATAATAAATTATTACTGAACTTTATCAAATAATTTTTCACACATATATGTGATTAGATGGCATTTCTGTTTCAGTCTTTAGGTGCATTTTATTGATTGATTTATAAATCCTGAACTAGCCTTGCTTATGAATGTTTGTGAGCTAGAATGAGTCTCCATGCTGTGTTATCCCATTTATACATTACATGATCTTATTTTGAAATTTGGTACTGGATCATGAGTGATACTGTCTTGTTTTAGCCTTGTTTTCAAATTGGTGAAATTGACCTCATAAAATAATTGGGAAAATACTTTTTCTTTCCTATTTCCCAACGCCAGTTCTACAAAATCTATCAGTGAAATATTCTGGATCTGATGCTTTTAAGAAAGTTATTGACAAACAATTGCATTCATAGGGATAAAGCTATTTGGGTTGTCTTTTCAGTGAATTTTGGTAGTATACTTCTTTCAGTATCAAATTGTAGCCAAGTTTTTCTTAATAGTCCTTTCTCATCAAGTTAATGTCTACGGGATCAGTAATTATGGTCCCTTTTTTATTCTTCATGTTGATAATTTTGTCTTTCTTTCCCCCTTTGATTGGCCTAGCCAAAACTTTGTCAGTTACATTAGTTTTACAAATAAACAGTTTTTTATTTCACTAACTTTCTCTATTGTTTTTAATTTTTATTAAAAAATGAAAAATTACACATAAATTTATTTTGTCCAACCTGATGTTTTCCAATATGTGTATATTGTGGAATGACTAAATTAAGCTAAGTAACATATCTATCACCCCACATATCATTTTTTGTGATGAGAATACTTAAAAATCTACTCTTATTCATTTTCATGAATGTAATACCATACATTACTAGTAAGTACAGTTATCAAATTATACAGCTGATGCCCTCCTACTTACTCATGGAAACAGAGCATAGAGTGGTCATTACTAGGGGCTAAGAAAAGTTTGGTTCTGATATTGGTCAATTTTATTAATTTCTTTCTTAACTTTAACTATTGCTTTATGCTTGTCATAGGTTAATTTGCACTTCTTTCTCTGTGTGACTAGAGTACTACTTCATTCAGATTTTTCTTCTTTTCAAATACATTCATTTTATGCTGCATATGTCCCTCTCAGTATTGTTTTGGCTTTGTTTCACAAATTGGTTTGTTTTCCAAGTGTTTGGACATTTTCTAGCATTCTCTGTCACTGATTTCTAGCTTACTTCCATTATAGTATGAGAAGATATTTTGTATAGGTTACATTCTTTTATATTTCATAGATTTGTTTTATCAACTGGAATATGGTCTGTCTTGGTGAATGTTTCAGTGCTTGTGAGAAAGACTATATTTTACTGCTTACATTTAGAACATTCAACAATTGTCAGTTATGCTAAATTGGTTAATTATGTTAGTCAGGCTATATTCATGTTCACTGATTTTATTAATTTTCTTGCTTGTAGTGTTGAAGTTTCTAACACTAAGGGTGAATTTATCTGTTGCTCCTTTTAGCTCTATCAGTGTTTGTCAAATACCTTTTAATACTTTATTTTTTAATATATGTATGGTTAGATTGGTATTTCGATTAAATCTTGTTATTGTACAATGTGTCTATGTCTTCCTTTGTCTGACATCTTCTTTTTCTAAAATTAGTATAACTAAATGATAAATGATTACTGAACTTTATCAAATAATTTTTTGCACTTATACATGTGATCAGATGGCATTTCTCATTCAGTCTTTAGGTGCATTTTATTGATTGATTTATAAATCCTGAGTTAGCCTTGCTTGTGAATGTTTATGAGCTAGAGTGAATCTGCATGCTGTGTTATCCCATTTATACATTACGTGATCTTACTTTGTAATTTGGTACTGGATTTTTGTGTGTATGTTCATGAGTGATACTGCTCTTGTTTTAGTTTTGTTTTCAAATTAGAGAAATTGACTTCACAAAAACAAACAAAAAAAACCCCACAAAAAAATCCTTCAAAAAAAATCCTTCCAAATTTATTACCAATCAATCCCAGTTTATCCCTCTCTCAACCCAAGGACACAAACCTATTCTCAATACCTATAGTTTTGCCCTTTCTAGACATTTTCTATGGATGGAATAATGCAATATGTGATATTTCTGTGTCTTTCTTCTTTCATGTATGACAATTTGTAAGAATTATCCAGGTTTTATCAGTATTTCATAGTTTTTTTGTGGCTGACTAATGTTAAAATGCTCCAGTCTATGGATTTATCAAATTTTCCTTATACATTCATCAGTGGAGGGCTGTTCCAATTGTTTTGGTTTTTTGACTGTATGAATAATGCTGTGAAAAGTTTGCATTTGTATAGAATAAAAGCTTAGAGTAGACTCTCTATGTTATATGATAACTCTGTGTTTTATTATTGAAGAAACTACCAAGCAGTTTTCTATAGGGGCTACATCCCTTTATTTTAATCTATGTGACTTTCAGATTTCAAGTGGGCTTCTTTTGGAAAATATGACTTGGATTGCACATTTTATCTAATATAGCAATTTCCATTAATGAAATTTGCTTACACTATTCACATTTAAATTAATAATTGGTAGCTGAATTGCTCTTTTCTATTTGCTGCATTTGACCTTTCTGTTTTCTGCTTTTCTCATTTCATTTAGGTATTTTTAGCATTTCACTTTTCATCTATGTATTTACCATTATGATTTCACATTAAATTTATAGATGTAAACAGTAGATTTTACAGTATATATATATATTAAAATTATTCTAGTCTACCTTCAAATAGGACGGTATAGTACCTCTTCATTTGTAGTGTAAGAGATTTATAACAAAATATTTCCAACCTGTCAGTAAAACACACACACACAAAACAAAACAAAACAAAACAAAACAAAACAAAACAAAACAAAACAACAAAACTCCTTCTAGCATTTACTAAGGTCATCATCCAAATAACCTACAATGAAGTGTAACAAGATACCAAGTTTCTACAAAGCTACCCTTTCAATTAAGTTGCTTCTTTTATATTAGCTGCTATTCATTTTGAAAATGGAAAAAAATAGACTATAGAAAATTATATCATATTACAAAGCTCATTTTTGTAAGTGGCTATAATCATGAAAATATTAGCTCAATTTTATCTAATAAACCATGGTACAAAGAATCAAAATGATCTAGTATGTGTGATGGTGGCTCCTTAACCGGGCCCCATTTACATTTGTATTGCCAATGTCCCATAAAAATCACAGATGGTAATCACCAAGAACAATCATTGTTTAATCTTTTTGTGTGTGAAAAATAAATCAGTGTCTTAACTGTAATGTAAAGCAAAGCAGTAGACATGTGGATAAATGAACAGAAATAATTCCAAAACAAAGTGGTTTCATTAACCAGGAGAAGTTAGTAGTTTTTTTGAATACTGAAAATATGTACATTCTACAGCCTGGATGCCCTGCTTCTGTGTGTGCACAGTGAGCTAGGCAGAGAGGTTAATATGGTGGTGTAAAACCATGAATGTCTAACAGGAGAACGGGCATTGTAGATACGTGGTGACTTCAACAGAATGGGTAAAAATAGAATATTTATACAAAGTGATACTATACAGCAATTATAAAGAGTAAACTAATTTTCTTTGCCTTAAGAGAAATTATACATTATATACACTTTAATAGATTTATGTATCTTAAAGACAGAAGTTGACCATTATCCACCAAGAGAAAATGAAGGAAAAAATGTCAAGAGGATTCACAAAGTTATAAACATGATCAAATGACTTTTAATCAGAATAGGAAGAAAGTAAAATTTTATTTAGCATTCAAATAAAACTCTAAATTTATAGAATGCTTTAATTTTTACAAAGTGTATAAGTAAGGAGAGCCTAAATTGTACTGTGGTGCACCCGCATATACACTACACCTGAACACACCCTCATCAGTGGTTTAAAACAATAATAGTTTATTTCATATTTATGCTGTATGCTTATCATGGATTGGCAAAAGCTTCTATTGACTTATTTAGAGATTTAAGTAACTGGACTATGTACTGTCTCAAAAACTAGCGCATGAATTTTAGTGAATTGACCTAGAAATTACATGTAACAGTTCTGTACTGACAAGTAATAAGCCAGAAACAATCATGAGTGCATCAGGAAGGACAGCCCTAATGTAGGGCAGGAATATGAAGCATCAGAAATAATTCAGAGAACAGAGCTAGTGCCTATCAGCCAGCAGATTGTGTTTATATACCATTCCCACAATTGATCATTTAAAAAATAGATCGAAATCATCCAATCAGTTAATGATATGCAGATAGCTATGTATAGTTGAACATGACAATTAGATACATTTAACATGGAAAGTTTTGAGGAATGGATTAATGCAAGTTTTGAAAGAGTACTTTATTTTTTTTTTACTGGACAATGAACAGAGGGTTTTTGGTGTTCCTGAACTCTTCTGCATTTCTGAGTGAACTGGCTGAAGAAGAATCATGCAGAGGATACATCCTTAAAGGCAAAGGGCAAGTTAGCATCTTGAATCACTGCCAGGTAGACAGGGGGATGGGTCCTTCTGCTGCCAACCAAGATGGGGCTTTATGGAACAGATTTATATTCCCACCTGAAACAGCTAAAGCACTACACGACGGTTTTCAAAACATTAGAGATCAGATGGTAAAAGACAGCAACACTTGAAACGTGAAGAACGAACAGGGCCTGTAACTAAACCTGCCTACCAGCTTGACAGCACTACCAGACTGTGACAACGGGACAGGAAGTGCAGGCAGAGCTCCACCATCTCACTGATTAAAGAGAAAAAGTTCAGAGTTTGCAAAAATAAAGGTAGTTAGAGCTCATTGCAGAGTACTGGGAGGAGAAAGTTGAATTGAGAGAGATTGCTAAATAGTTTTTACCAGATTACTGTAATGGATTTTTAAGAGGATTCTTACCAAGATTAGGAAAAAGGTATCAGGAAGATTTCAGGGAACAACCCAGCGATTGCACATGGTCAGTATGGGTGCCTTTCCCTGTCAGTCAGACTGGGAAACTCATAATTTACAATGCATTAAGTAGAACACTTAGAAGGATCTTGCCAAAGTGGCGAGGAGTAATTTTCTCCGGAAGTGTCTGGGTTCATCCTAGCGTGCCTTAAATGTGCAATTTAAGACCATCAAACTATTTCCAGATAACTATATCCCAGAACAAAGGTCAAAAATAGAAATAGAAATATATTCATCATCCAACAAGATAAAAAAAGTACACTATTTGTCACCTATATTAGTCAGCTTCGTGTTACTACAATGAAGTGCCTGGGAAGATTAACTCATAAAGAGAGGGAGTTATTTAGCTCATGGTCTGGAGGCTCACATCTAAGATTTGGCAGTGCTTTGAGTTGGCTTCTGATAAGAGTGGGAGGTGATGATGTTGCAAGCACAGATTGGGAATGAGTGATCACAGAACAATCCAGGAAGCAGAGAAAGAACAGAGAAGTTTCGCAAGTCCGTTTAACACAGCTGTCTATCAACCTGGGAACTTCCCATTAGACTCTGCCTCTTAATGGTCCACAGCACCTCCTAAAACCATCATTGTGGGGATCAAGTCTTTGTGCATTACTTTTGGAAAACATTCAGACCATATTGGCATCTAACTAAATATTTTCCGGAATGCCAACCAGCAGGAAAATGCAATCCATAATGAGGAGAAAAAGTCATCAACCGAAACAAACCCAGAATGGACACAGAGGTCAGGTGTAAAAACTAGAGGAAATTCTGAACATGTTAAATAGCCATATGGAATATATATATAAAGAGCCCAATCAGACATCTACAGATGAAAACTAAAATGTCTGATATAAAAAGAGTGCTAATGTCCAATCAAATACAGTATTATAAAGGAAAGATCAGTGAACTTGAAGATGTGGCAAAAGAAACTATCTGAAATTAAACATATGGAGAGAAAAATATTAAAAATAAATTACTAAAGTACCTGTGAGCTTGTGGGATAATATCAAGGAAACAGTATAAACATACTCGGAGTATCAAAACAAATCAGGAGAAAGAAGGGCAGAAAAAAACTACTTGAAGAAATAGTGATCAATTTTTTTCCAAATTTGATGAACATTATAAATCAATCATCTTAGATACTTAAAGAATCTCAAAGGACATCATGATTTCTCATCAGGAACAATGAAAGTGTGCAAACAGAGGAGAACATCTTTAAAAATAAAGAATGACTGTTGGCTAAGAAGTCTGCATCAACAAACACATCTTTCAAAAATGAAAGTACAATAAAGACACAATATAAAAGTAAAAGAATTTATCATTGGTAGACTCATATTAAGACAAAAATTAGAAGAGGTTCTTCAGTCAGATGGAAAATTATGACAGATGAAAATACGAATTTACAAAATGGACCAGAAAATATACTGAATAGTAGCTGTACAAACAATGAAAGCATATTTTCTATTATTTAAATCTATGCAAACTATTATTTATCATTTGACTAAGAATAAAATGTATCATTAGGATTCTAACATATAGAAGAAAAGGAATTCAGATCTAATTTACAGAGTCCAGATGGTTTGGTGGTGCAATCAGAAAACAGATATTTGTGGCATTATAGCATCCTTGGGTTGGTCCAAAGAAAGAAGAAGAGAAATTTTTCAAGAGGGCAAAGCAAAGTGCTTGTTTATTCACTTTGCATGAAAGAAGAAATTGTCATAGGCATGATTCTACATTGACTTTTAAGATATAGCATGCAAAGAACCAGATTTGAAATTTTAGGTCCATATTGACAGGATATGTAGAGAGACATACATAGGTAAAAAGAGATAATTATATATAGCATGTGAGTAAATATTTCAGAATGAACAAAATATGAAAATATTTTTACTCAATGTAAAGTCCCACTAAATTTATCTAACCTAGAAAAAGTTCTAAATAATTGCATAGAAATAATGATATATTTTCCCTTCTCTGTTCCTCTAGAGGACAAGCTGCAGCATAGCTTGTTAGTGCTGACTTTTCTGATCTTTCAGTCATTCCATTTCTGTGTGAATCTATGATTCTCTTTACTATTGTGATTTATACTTGGAAAGCAACGTTTCTGTTTTGCTGACTGAGTTCTGACAGATGCAACATGCTATGAAGATAGTAAGCATGAAATGTTACATTTAGAAGCATAATTGTATCTAAAATATGTATGCTGAGAAAGAAATGATTAACTGGCATGTCTGAATAAGGCAAGAGTTTTCATTACTAATAATTTTGAGATGAGTAATCTAACATTTCCCTTAGAAATACAGTTACTTCTCTGTTCTTTTCAGAAGCAAATACATTGCGCTCTTTTCTTTTTTGTCATTTTCTGTTCTTTTTAAAAATTTTATTTTTATTAGTACATGTTTACAGTACACACTGATTATATTTATCATGGGGAGTTGGTACATGTACATAACACATCTTAGTTCTTTTATTCAATACACTCATTGGAGGAGGTTAAGAGAATGGCAAGTTATACCATAAAATGAGTTAGCAAAAGTCTTAAAATTTTGCTTGGGATAGATAAGATCAAGTGAAGCTGGAAATATAGTGGGCTGAGATATATAAAACTATGTATTGTAGTAGGACTATCATATGAAAGAGGTTTAAATTTTGTTTTCAATGTCATAAAAGCATAGGATCAAAACAAACCAAAAATTTTATCAATTGAAATATGTGCACACAAATCCAGTTTATATACACTAATCAAGAGTGGTCCAAGTATTTCTCTTCTCTTTCATTTTTTCTTCCATTGAACAACATTTATACACTAAATCTTGCTTCTTATTCTTCCAAAATATAGCTTTGCTGTGTCAATTTCTTCTCTTCATTGTGCATCCATACCCAAACTGCAGCCCCCAATATTTTCACTCATTTTTACTCTTACTCCCTCCAGTTTATACATTAAACCAGCTAGATGCATGGCATCTGTTCATTATACCACTTTTCTACTGAAAACTCTCCTGTAGCTTCCCTTTTCTTGTAGGATAAATTATCGACTCCTTTCCAATACTCACGAGACCCTCCTTAAAACCTGTCCTCCTCCTCCATTTCTAGCCTCATTTGTACTAACTTTTCCCTTATTCTGTACACTCCTAAATTTCTTTAGTTGTCTAAATTCTCTTTTCTGTCCCAAAGACCTGTCCTATAAGTGTCCTCTTCCTAAAATAATACACTTCTCCTCACTGATTCTTACTTAAGCATTTGATTTCAATTTAAGTTTGCAGCTCCCTAACAGGAGTGATTTAGCAATATTTTGAAACATTCATGATTGTTGCATTAAGAATGATTCTACTGGCAGGACAAAGATAGCAAGAAACAGGAAACTGTTAATCTTTCTGCCATGTACAAGGAATCTCCCTCTAGTAAAGAATTGTCCATGGCAATCATGATGAAGTTGAGAAACATTGGTTTATTTGTTACTTCTTCAAAGTTTTCACTTCATGTCACATTATAATATCATTTCTTTCATTTAAATGTTCAATTATCTCTTCAGTTTTGCATCTATTTCTTTAATGTGTGTTCCTTCCACTAGACTGCATAATCCATGTGAATAGGAAACATCCATTTTGTTTCACCACTGTGTAGTCAAAGTGACACAATGTCTGGCTTATAGTACCTAATCAATGATAATTGCGTAATAAATTATTGAAAAACCTTTGTTATTGAATAGGGAACTATTTTAGAAACCAGGTGGGAATAGTTATTTGACACATTATCATTTGCATCCAGAACTATAAGCAATATAAATGACCAATTATAGGATAAGGTGAATTAAAATTATATCCTAAACAAAGTTAAAAATAATATGTCATGTAAATTCCACAGAAGAAATAATTTCAAAGAATAATCCCAATGGTTTAGGTTATGGAGGGTCATCATCATTACTGCGTTTTTTCTTATCATTTTTGTAAATAATCGACCCACAGAAAAACTCAGTAAAGGTGTTTTCCTACTCTGTATGGTAAGGGAAGACATGGCGGTTGTAGCTAGGGTTTGCAAGGACAACAAGACAATACAGGACATATAACTTAGAGTTTTGTTTATAATGTCACCCAAGGAGTCAAATACAAAGAAAGTGCAGGAAATCTGTCCATACACTAAAGATGTAGAGAATCCAACTGAGGGCCTGGACACCATGGCAACATCCTGCATGAGTGCAACTTAAGACTTAGAGACCATGACAATGCTTCCCACATGTCCAACTGGAAGCCTTGTGCCCATGACAATGACTCACACAAGTCTGTTTCATGGATCTGCACTGGGAAGGCCCCAAGGTCAGTGGTGGAATCTAGAAAGTCTTTGCCGGGCAGATGAAGGATCTGTGCCAGTAGGCTGAGGGTTCTGAACTGGAGCCAGGAAGCTCAAAGTAAGAACTAGAGCTCTCCCCAAAAGTACCACAGTCACCCTCAGTGACAATGAGGTCCTGAGCTCCTTCGATGATTACAGCCGAGTTCACATTAGGAAGCCAGCATGACAAGCTTTTCCTGGAGCTTGAGCAGCACACATCTTCCCTGCTGGAGCCAGGAAGTGATGCTCAAAGTAAGGACTAGAGCTCCTCCAAAGTGAAGCACAGCCATTCTCAGCCACAACGAGGTCCCAAGCTCCTCTGACAATAAGAACAGCCAAGTTCATATCACGAAAGAAATTCAACAATCTGCTCCAGGAGAACCTACAGCAAAAGGAGAACCAACAGCACCAAACAACAACTCTTCTCCGGTTCTCCTTTTATGTTGGCAACAATCCTCAGATGGGCCATCCATGCTCAGCACCACACCGGTGGAATTACAAGTTGATCACCTGCTATCAATCCACCACAATGGCATAATTTGCCTTGTGACTCACTACATTATCTAATGGTAATTTCTGAGAGAATCTATGCCATTTGCCCTCACACACTGGTATGAATAAATGGTCCTGAATGGAACCTGAGTTTCTTAGACTTGAAATAAGAATTCTGTTTTACGATGACCATTCTTAAAATGTTTAAGAAATCAGCTGTGTTGTTGAGAGAAACTCAGAATCCTTTTACTCATCATGGGTCCCAATTTCTATACCCAGATAGAATGTAAACTCTGAAAATCATCATAGGATAACATTTAAAACTGGAAATGTCAAATTATCAGATTATCTGTACCAAAACTGAGTCAAGTTTGTATTCATCTCTCTGTCTGTCTGTGTCTGTACATGGTCATGGTCATTTCCACCTGCCACAGACATGCACCTGATCTTATGCCCTTGACACCCAGTAAAACAAATATGGGGGACTTCAGGAAGCCTGAGATTTTTGGGTTCTGCTCTTCTGCTTCTGTAAAGTTGTGCTAGCTCTTTTGGCTCTCTGTCCCTGATTTAAATGGAGGCTTGAATATTACCTAGCAAAGCAAATGTGTGTGAATCAGCTACCTCTCAATTTCCACACAAAGCATTCAAACTGTTCCTAGTCCCCTTGGAGCCCTGGAACCCTATTTGTTTAGTACATGCTTTGACTCTTGAGCTTGCGTTTTGCAGAGAAACAAGAATCCATTGATGAGGGCCCCTAGCAACTTATGGCCAAATCCACCAATCAACTTGCATCTCCACCAGTGCCTTCCCCATCTCCACTTAACCCAGCGGTGGAATTGCTCCTTCATGTCCCTAAAGTCTATTTTCCCACTGTACTCACAATCTCCTTCCTTCCTCTTTCTTACTTTCCTGGTGATGCTCTACAGCTCATGTATAGTCAAACCTTGCTCTGTACTAGTGGACACTTACCATCTGCCTTTAAGCTTCAGATCCCATATTCTTCTCCAGTTTGTGTCTGTATCCAGCCACACAAGATAAATGGATTCTGTCACCTAAACATCTTTAAGATGTATTTATTTTTTCATTACTTTTCTTTCACTTAAACGCAAGCTATTTTCCTCTCTTGTCTGGACTCATGGGGTTTTTTTTTTTCCTCGACAATCCTGTTTTCACCTTTCTCATGTATGATCCATTCTCTGCACAGCACCTGGGCCTGACTCGTGATGAAAGGTGAATCTCAATGGTTTTTCCTTGGGTTGCATTTACCATAGTTCTGATCTGAAGTAATCTAAAAGAGAAAACCAACTGTGATACTGCCCCGATTCAAAGTTTCAGTCACATTCTCCTCCTTTTCTATTTTTGAATACTTAACTTGGCCTATAAGTCCCTATCTTGTTCTAGCTCCCTGTTGACTGTGCTTCTACTGTGCCAAAGTTTTTGTTCTTTGTGCTTCCTAAATTCCCTTACCCTCAACCAGAACCTTTGCATGTGTTGCTTCTTCCTGGGTCTCTCTCATCATCATCATCATCATCATCATCATCATCATCATCATCATCATCATCTTGATGAATTCTGTGTAGTTGATGTCTTTGCTTCAAGATTATTTCTCTGTGGAAACTTTCCCTGACTGTTCATCCTAGTTAGGTTTTGTTTATCAGTGGCTCTGGTACACACTCGAGGTTGCAATTGTCAGTCCCTCCTGCCGGGGAGGGGGTAGACACTATCTGCCTCACTCATCATACAACCCTAGTGGCAAGAACCAGATACTCAACAAATATTTCTTCAAGTAAATCAAAAATTTGGGCTGTCAGTGAAAACATCAACTAAATGACATAAGGAATTTATTTTCATGAATTGATTTCACTGGCTGCTTACAGAATCAGCAGGAATCATTCAACTGCAAAACTATATGCTATGTATCTCAACCCTTTTTTGCAGATAGACTTGCCTAAAGATAATTCTAAGAGATATTTCAGACCCCAGTTAGTTGATAAGATGTGGCTAACACAGCTTGTTTTGTCTCTTAGTTCTTAAATTACAGCATGGTATTAAATTCATGTTCATGGAAATCTTCACTAAAGAATTGTAATTAATTCTGAAATATTTAAAAAATAAGATGGCAATAGGCAAATCAATATATCAGAGGCTCTCTTTTGTTTCTTTTCTTTTCTTTTTTTTTTTTGGTGCCAGGGATTGAACTCATGACCTTGTGCTTGCCATGCAGGCGCTTACACCGCTGAACTAAATCCCCAGTCATTCTCAGAGGATCTTATTGAACACAGTGTTGGGCTTTTGGTTTGTTAAGGCACTAAGTAATGAAATAGTAATTATAAGAAAGAATATTTATGAGCCAGAAGAACTGAATTTTTATCCTACTCTGACAGTGATGGTGATAATACAGTTGAGAACTCAATATCTTAGAGCTTTAATTTCTTAATACATAGAGCAGACATACAAATACATATACTATTTAATGTTTAGTGTCATTTTTTTACCTAAAAGAAACAGAAAATTTTCTTAGCTTGAGATATAGAGTTCCTCTCAATCTGGTTGAAATTGGCTTCTTGCCATCTGCTACTGTTTTGGGCCAACTCTCCTTCCATCTTGGCTCAATATCTCCTCCTTAATACACACACACACACACACACACACACACACACACACACACCCCAATTCTACACATCTAACACCAAATTAATCACTATGTGCTAATTTTTGAATATACTAAACTCTACTACTGATGGAGGAAATGAGAGAATATTTTTGAAATATATATGTGCCATATTGTATTTGTTTCATTATGCATGACTTTATCATTATTATTAATTATTATTATTTTTGAGACAGGGTCTCACTGTGTAGTTCAGGATGGCCTTGAACTCACCATGTATCCTAGGCTGGCCTCAAACTCATGGTGATCCCCCTGCCTCAGCCTCCCGAGTTCTGGGATTATAGGCGTATACCACCATAGTGATTTTATCACTATTAATTTTAGAATATTTGTCTTGGAGGTGATGAGGACTGTTATATCAAGGGGATAAAAAGATATAGTCAGTATTGAGCCCTTGACACATAAAGTTGGATTCGAGGAGTTCATAGGAAAGTAATGTATCTGAAAGGCAGGCTTTAGAATGAAAGTTATTTTATTTATTTTATTTTATTTTATTTTACATTGCTGGACCTTGCATGTGCTAAGCAATCACTCTAGCTGTATCTCCAGCTCCATAAAATATTTAAAAAACATTTACACTTATTTTGACCCAAATAATAATCCTGGAAATCATGAACATAATATTTTCTGCCAAGCCACATGGAAGTCTCAGGTTATAAAGTAGAGAAACAGCTTTCCAAGGTGAAAAAGAAGAATCAATTATGACTTCTGAACCCAGATTTATGAGAAGCAGAAGGGAAAGAGGGAGTCAGCGTTCCATGTGTCTTTTTCTCTTCTCGAAGTAAAAGGCATCATAAGAATGCCAGCCAGGAGGATTACCATGGTAGGCACACTGGTTTGCAGGTGAACCTGAAGCAGTACTCCTCAACCTAGTGTCCTTTGCTTAAGAGAGAAAGGACCTAGGAGTTGCTAAATGGCTCAAGGTTAGGGAGGGGATGAAGAATTCATAATAGTAACCAATTCTAATTCATTGTTCCCGACATGCCAGGAAACCTTGTAAGTGCAGTATGTTTACTAACTCATTCTACCCATGTAATCACACTTTGAGGAGTTCTACTGTCAGCCCCATGTAACAAAGGAAAAGCTGAGCACTGGGTTGGAGTAATTCTCCTAAGGGAACATCGTTACTGAGTATGAGAGCTCTTTGCAGGAGGATTCACTGGAGTAGGATCTCAGGGCAGCCTGCCTGGTTCAACAATGCAAAGCAAGGAAAGCAGAATGCAGGTGTGGGCCTACGCCAGTGCATACGAAGGCACCAAGGAGGACGGGGGCGGGGGGGGGCGGTGATAGCACGCAGGCAGTGCAGTGTGTACGGTCTCCCCATACTTCAACTCATAACACCAATGAAGGAGAACCCCAGGGCCAGACCCGCTCTACCACACACCACCCCCAACTTCTCCTGTTGGCCATTCAGTCTCCAGCCAATTTGAAAAGAAAGAAGGGAAGGAAGAAATGACTCAGATAAAGAGTCAAATCTGATGCTTTTAATAAAAACTCTTTAAATGACAGGAAGTTAATTCTAGTTTAGCTTAGTTTTTCTTCAGTATTTCTTGTCATCTCATCGTAGAAAATAAAGAAGTTAGATGGTTTTTGCATAGCGATATTATAATGTGAGTAAAAATTCTGTTTCTGTTTATGTGTCTGTATCTTCTGTGATATCTGTTATGAACACTCTTACCTTTTCTTTTACATGTCAAAGTCTAATCCATCCTTTAAATCCTAACCCAAGTGTCCATCATCTCATTCGTGAAAAATATCTCCAGCACCCCTGGCAGAGTTGGTGACCTTAATTTGTAATTCTAAAACATGCAGTAACATTACATGGAGTCAATCTACTAACTCCTGTGTTTCTTCCTACTTGCCTGGAATAGGTCTCAATAAATTTTATCAAATTAAGGAATAATTAAATGAGACTATCTCTGTTAATGTCTTGGAAATTCCTGTAAATACAAAACATTGTTGTTACATGAACTCATCATTGGTCACAGTGTTAAGGATCTATTGAGACCATTAAGAAACTAACTTGAGCAGATTCAAGAGCACATACAGATTATTTCTGAAAGCACAAAAAGTGAGAAAACCCAGCAATTTCCTCAATTCTCTCTCTCTATCCTGAAAATAAATTCATAATATTATCACAAACCCCTTTTATATTCTTTTGTTACTCTATTTATATTAGTTACCCTAGTATGACCAGAATCAGCTGGAGACACGGGCCTATGTTCTCAACCCTATTGTTACACAACTGAGCATAGGGAAGAGACATTCAGGCATTCAGAAAATATTTGCTTAATAAGTAAATGAGTGACTTTTTGCTTGAGTCTTGAGGTTTTTACATTGGATGTTTTAATGCTCCTATACATGTATTAGAATGCCTCAGAATCACCCCAAAAGGATGATAAGTGGCTACATCTCCAGGTCCCATGACAGATGTCCTGGATTTAGAGAATTATATGATTTCACTTCAACTCCGAAACCTTGCTTCTCCTTAGTCTAATTACCAATATACTCACCATATTCCTTCTACACTGTCTGGATGTCAAGACATCCCTGAATTAATTTCTAGTCTGTGTGCACCTTATGAAGAGGTGCATTTACCATTATTTTTGATAAGTATCCATTTTCCCATGTATTATATTATTCACAAGAGTGTTTTTACAGTGGCCTTTACATCCTCCCATTTAAAACTTGGGGTGCTGACTCTCCTCACTATCACCAGTCACTGTTTCGACTTCATTTTCCCTCAGTTCTTAAATCACACATAAACAGAATATATAATTTCCTTAGTTCTTTTATTTAATTTCTATCTTCTTATAGTGTGAATGCCATGAAGAGAGAAATTTTTGTTCATTTGTCCCTATACCCCAGTACCTAGCACAGTGCTGGTTATTTACAAAGTAAGCAAAACAACTGTTGACTTTTTTAAAAAAATGAATGGTTAAATTATGGAAAACTCTACCTGCAGACAGGAAGCACATGCAATGTGTCTGGCTTGTTCTCAATTTGATTCTTCCCTTTCAGCTGTGTAGCAGTTGCTAAATAGAAACAGGAAGTCACCTTTTGCTGTCTTTTCTTTTAAAATCAACAGTAATACAATTTCTTTGAAAATTGCCTCTAACAACTGCAATAACTTGAGAGAATGCTGCCTCCTCAGCCATAATTTCATGAACTATAGTGCTTCCAGCTAGTTATCTTTCAGCATAACCTTTATTGAAATCTGTTCAGGCTGTGTCCCTCCTCATCTTATCAAGTTAAAACTTCCCTATCCATGGTATTACTCTTGAAATAGCCATTCAGCTTATAAAGAAGGCTGGCTTGTGACTCAAGGGTGACTCACATTCTCTATAACCACGATCTATTCTACATTTAATTGAATTTGATAATAATTGTTCAATGATGAAGAGCACTTGAAGTGTTACAAATTATACTGACTCACGGATGCTACAAACTAAAATAATTGGCTAAAACTGAAAAACATCTGATAAAGGTGCCAGAGAAGAAAATTGCATCTGTAACTCCATGAACATTTAAAACTTTGTAATTGAGATATAGACCTATTTCACATGATGTACACTTTCATCTTCTACATGGATGCCTATTATTAAAAGAGGTTTTGCTTTTCTGGCTTGTTTCTATATATATAGAGAGAGAGAGAGAAAGAGAGAGAGAGAGAGAGAGAGAGAATGAGAGAGAGAGAGAGAGAGAGAGAGAGAGAGAAGGAAAGGGAGAGAGAGAAATCACATATATACATATATGTAGAATCATTTATGTATGCATATATATATACATGTATATATATATGTGTGCTATAGAATCTGATGCCCTGCTGATGAAGTACAAAGATGACCTCACATTCAGCCATAATCACTGACTTCTAAAAATACCTTTTTCCAAAAGAAGTTGAGTGCTGGAAAAATATACGATAAAGGATAGTGCATGAAAATTGGACTTTTTTGTTCAGTTAGCAGAAATCTATCATCCCACAGACAAGTGGTACAGTTTCAGAAATTCACATACCTCTCATTTGCTGCTATCATAGCCTTTTGTTGTGACTGTAGCATGATGTCCCAGTCTGATTATAAACAGTGCTCACTTTTACTCTTACAGTTATTCCAGCTGGATGAAATACTATATGCTTCATGTGCTTTTAATTAGGGGAGATTTTATCATCCCTATGTTACACAGGAAAACTCAAACTCAGATATTTGAATTGTTTTAATTATTGTTATTTTGCTTAATGCAATGGATAAAAGCAACCAAAACTATAGTATTGCAGTTTCACAGGATATTTCTTTTAAACTAGAACTTATAGAGTAGTAAAACTAAGCATTTGGTAAACTTTTCTAAATTGGCCCTTGTTAGGTCACAACTGGGTAAGTAAATACAGTGTGGGGCAAGGGGAAGACAAGTGCAAATACACAACTCCTGTTTTGTCCTGTAGCTTCCCATCTTTTCTTCTCCTTTCCCTCTCTCTCTCGCTTTTCCCCTCACTATTTCCATTTGTTGTTTTCACTTTTTCAGTGCTGGGGATCAAACACAATTTTGTGTGTCCTGGACAAGTGGTCTGCCAGTGAGCTTCACTCCTAGTCCACAGCAATGTTTCATCTGATCCCCATAAATTGTTTGCCTTTATGGGGTAGCATGTGATGCATCCATACATGTATATACTGTGTAATCTTCAAACCCAGGCAAACATATACGTATCTCTTTAAGCAGTCATTTCATTATGATGAAAACATTCAAATTCTTAATTCAAGCTTTCTAAAAAGTATGCAATATATTATTATTATCTATATGATGTTATGCAATGGAATACCATAACTTTTTTTCTTCTATCTAATTAGAAATTAGTACTTCATAATCAGTCTTTCTTTGTATCTCCCCCTTTTTAACTCTTCTCATCCTCCGGTAACCACTATTCTATTTTAAGTTTGCACAAGATCAAATTTTTAAGATTACAGATATGAGTGAGATAATGTACTAATTTTTCTATCCCTAGCTAATGTGATGTAATGGTCTACATTTCCATGCATAGTTGTACAAATGACAGAATATTATAGTTTATGTCTGAATAGTATTTGGTCATGCATGTTTACCAGTTTCTTTATTCATCAGTTGCTGGACACTTAGATTGTTTCCATTTCTTGGCTATTGCAAATGGCTCTGCAATAAATATGGGAGTTCAAAAGTAACTTTGACATACTGATTTTAATTTTTTGGATGTATACCCAGTAGTGAGAGTCTGTGGCATAGCATTTGTTGCATAGCTGAATCCCCATTATACCCTCTAAGTAACACAAGTATGATGCTCTCACATTATGAGGAAATTGAGGTTCAGAAATTTTAAGTAACCACTCTGATCAATTTAGTTAGTAAGTTAGTGACCCATGCAAGACTCACACCTAGATCTACTTGATTCCAAAACTGATGCTATGTCACAATGTTTTAAGTTCACATATCCTTGCAAAATAAACTTTTTATCATAATCCTTAGAAATCATGAAATGTTAAAAATTCTAGATCTTGTTGTATAGAAGACTGATGAAAACGTAAAGTAATTGAACAAAGTTTTCATACCTTATTGGTGGGAAATGTCCTAGTGTTTCAACTCTTTATTCTTTATTGAGTTTCCTGTCCCATGGTCCTGAAAATGGATATTTGTGCAGCACCAATGGAACCAGTTACTAATGGTTTTTGAAGTCAGACCCAGTTACCCTAGAACTCGCTACTTTAAATTATGGACATTTTCTGTAGGATGAAATCCTGCATATAATTTTGAGAAGAACATATAATTTTTGGTTTTTTAAAATTAATTAAGTTTATCAGAACATTTTAGATATACATAATGATCACATTCATTGTAGGGAATTTATACCTGTACATGATATATCTTAATTTTTCTTTTTCCCATTTCCCTTCTGTTATGTTGATACATTTTGTCAACTTGAGAGGTGTAGAAGTTTATCTAAGAGATCCAACAGAGAGCCAGGATCCTTACTTTGTAAATATCCTCATCCTATGCAAGAAGAGGGAGCAGAGATTTTGTGAGTGCTACATCCGCCCTGGGGGTGAGGGTGGAGGTGGGGGTGACCTGCATACCATATAAGGGAGGAAAAAGAGGCATGCTCTTTCCCCCTTTTGCTCCTGTTGCTTCGCTGTCTTTTGCCATCTGGAAGTGTTGTCTCTGTGCCCTGCCACCCTGCCTTGGAGCCAACTGATAGAATGAAATCTCCACAAACTGTGAGCTAAATGAACCTTTCTTCCTTCATTTTGGGCATCAGGTATTTTATCTCAGCATTGAGAGAAAAATAACCAAGACACCTTCCCTCCCTTCAACCCTTCTTCTCTGCCTTATTTACAAAGCTTTGTTTTCATTTTCCTTCCTTTTTCATTTTTTTCTTTTCCCTTCTTTCCTTTTCCCCTCCCTCTTCCTTAGTGTGCCTTCCTATTTGAACATTTTCTTCCTATTTCACAATATCTATTATAAACTATGGTCCTTATTTACACTTTTGGTTCTCATGCTAGAGAAACAATGCAATATTTACACGTGTGTGTCCTATGTATTTCACTTAAGAGTATGATCTCAGGGTCTATCCATTTGCCTAGAAATGTCTCAAGTTTATCCTTCTTTGTGGTTGAGTAGTACTCATTGTGTAAAAAACCATATCTTCTTCATCTATTCATTGGTCAATGGGTATTTGGGCTGTTTCCAAGATTTAGCTATTACAAACTATGAAACCAGTGGGTCACAGATGAAATTAAAGAATTTAGAAAGTTTCTACAATTAAATGATAATGCTGATACAACATCCCGGAACTTATAGAACACAATGAAAGCAGTCTAACAAAGGAAATTTATGGCAGTGAATTCTCACATCAGGAAAGCAGAGGGAGCTCAAATAAACAACATAATGTTGAATCTCAAACTTCTGGAAAAAAGAAGAACAAGTCAAGCCCAAAGTTCATATGATGTAGAAAATTATAAAGATCAGAGCAGAAATTAATGCAATTGAGACTAAAAAGACCACAAAGAATTAATGAATGGAAGAGTTGTTTCACTGAAAGGTTAAATAAAATAGATAAGCCCCTAGCCAGCCTTATCAAAAAGGGAAAGAAAAGACTCAACCCATGCAGTTAAGAATGAAAAAGGTGAACCCACAACAGATCCTGAAGAAATCCAGAATATCGTCAACATCTATTTTTTGATTTAGTTTTTATTTTCTCTCTCACAGTTTCTTATTTTTGACCAACACATAAAACGAGCTGTCTCGTGAAGTCAAGCACAAGCAGACAACAATGAAGTATAATCAAGTCTAGAAAGATTATCTTGCAGTTATGATTAATGGTTGAATCTTCATTTCTACTACATTTGTATTCTAGAAACTGTTTGAGAAGGAACCTTTATTTTCTCTTATACTAATCCCTATGACGATTCCTTTCAAAAGACCAGCATTTGATAGAATTTCTAATTTTATATAATATAAAACTGTAGAAATCAACTTTCTAAGCCACTGACATCCATAATACAAAATAGATTATAGATTATAATTTCTATGCACTACCAAAAAATCTAATCAGAAGTTTTGTATCATGAATCTTTGTGTGTGTGTGTGTGTGTGTGTGTGTGTGTGTGTGATATATATAGTTTTGACTACAAAAGAACAAAGAATGTAAATTTTTGGGACAACAGAAGCATAACAAGAAGGTGCAGTTGCTTCACTACCTCTTCGTTTTTCTGTAAGAGTTGACAAATTTGAATACACATTGGAATGACCCAGCAGGAGAAAAATCAGAAGGAATTAAGGGGTAGAATGAAAAGGAGGCATGAAGGAACATAGACAAAGGCCTAGGAAGCTAGGTGAACTTGAAAATGAGAAGGCTGCTCCTTCCTCTGATAAAAACTGACAAAGAATTCAAGATTGAAAGGCAGAGACATACAGTACTCATTCACACCTCATCTGCTGCATCTACCATGGGTAAGTTCTCTCATGTGTGAATGTTTGGGTGGTAACTGGTAGTTTGAAGCAGCAGGAGGTTTAGAATTATCATTTTGAGCAATGTGCAAGGAATGATATATACCAAAAGTGAACTGCCAATTCTAAACAAAATTAAAAACTTGGATTTAATGTTACTTGCATATTTTCTGTGCTGTAGTGACAAATACGGTTTCAGCCATGAGGATGCACCATCAATGTTAATCAGTAGACATGCAGCCCTCTAATTGATTGTGGTGGCACTCTCCTGTTATTCTTGAGAATAGCAGTTTCTTGGGAAGTTGGGGCCAGAGAATCACAAGTTAAAGGCCTACCTTCAAACGACCAGTTCCCACCCAAACATTCACACATTTTAGTGAGATGCCCTTGCAAAAGAAAAAGAGGACTAGGGATATGGCTCAGTAGTCCAGTGTTTGTCTAGCCTCTGTGAGGGCCTGGTTCAGTCCCCAGTAACACACACACCACACTGAAGAGTAGATGTCATTCTTTCTTCAATTTCAGAAAATTGGGACCATTTTGATTTGATTTACTTGGTAAAAACAGGTTTTCTGTTTTGTTCGTTTAATATTCTACTCAACGTCAGGCATCAAGTAGTAGACATTTGCTGTCCGTCCTTGCAGTGAAACATGACAAAATATAAATCAAATCTGTAGTCTGTGTTTCATAAATTTTTAACCTAGGATTATAAAGGTAATAACCGACAGCAGCAACTTCCATAGAAATAAAATTCTGCTCTTTTCAAATGATAGTAAGTCTTGGGGCCTATCTGATAAAACTGTTCACCTTAAGGATAATGACTGCATTAATAAATAGACACCTGTGTGTAGCACAGGGACCCTGCCTGTGACAGGGAGGGTTGGGCTTTCTGCCTGGCTTCAGCTCTGGAGAAGCAGTGCAGTTTCCCTGTTCACTCCAGCATCAACCTGCATTAATAATAGTGGGCATATTTCCAAAAAATGCTAATTGTCACCTTTAAAGAACATCATTAGTTACCTAGCTTGCCAAGCAAACAGCCTCTAATTGTAAACACATGTAGAAAATGTCAGAAGTAAAAACAAAACAGAATAGGAAAATCCAAGCAATTGTACCCACTATGTCCTGCCATACATCCTGCCCTTGTTAATTTCTCACTTTCCAAGGGAATTTTCTTCCTCCTCCCTGCAGTCAGTTACTATATGCCAGAGGCAAATAAATGTTATTTTATTTGGCAACATACATCGGATCTTATTCTTTCTCTTTAGTCTCAGTCAGAAATCTGATCCACATGTTTATCAGTTGTCTTTCTTATTTGAATTAAATACATACCTGAGTCATAAAAATGTAACTGTGGTTCTGGGTTCTAGTTCTGGTACCATCATTTCCAAATTCTGCCACTGTGGCCAGTGCCAGTTATTTAAAGCTCTGTGAGGACCCCTGTCTGCTTAGCAAATCAGATTGTTGGGAAGAATGATAAGAAGGCTTATAGATAGTGAAATATAGAATCTGTTATTATAATTAATATTCTAAATGATTTTTCCCATTTTCTATGACTATCACAATGCTGTACCTTGTATAATCTGTCAGCAAGTACTTATGAAAAATATTCATCATTCCTTGAATGAAATTTAGGGGAAGTTTTAGTCTTAAGAAACCTATGGCTTACTAGAGAGGTAAAGGAAATTTGAGGTGTTTCCCAGAAAGCTTTTAAGACTTATAGACAGTCTTGTAGTGTTTTACTTTTAATGGGTGCTTCAAAGACAGAAAGGACTATAAGAATTACCTTGTGTTATTAGTATGACCTTGACTTGAGCTCTGCAATGTTCATAGTCTAATTACTTCTCTTGCACACAACAATCCTTTGTGGTAGGAATTACCAGTGTTTTGTAGTTGAGAAAACTAGGTCTGAGAGATTGAAGTACCATCACTTGCCTCATGCAAAATATCCATTGGAAATCGGAACTCAGAATAAGCCTAAATCTATCTGGTTCAGAGCTTTTCGCATTGATATTTTCTCTAATGCTCCCACTTGCCATCAGGAAGATGTCATTTATCAATCTGAAGAATTGCACTGAAAGCAAAATGATGAGGCTGAACACAAGCATTTCAATCGCCCTTTCTTGTTTCAAGCCTACATTCTAGATAACAAAAATATGATTTAGGCTCTGCTGTTTTTCCCCATTTGGCATCCAACAGTTTATCTTTGTCCTTACATCAGCTAGTAGCATTCTTTGACTGCCTAGAAGATCAGAATTTCAAACAATCTTCTGAGAAACTCCTTGATCTTCTTTGGTTATATACAATTAAGTGTAGATTGTCTTAGTTTCTTTTTTATTAGTATATGTCTGCAATACATAATGATTACATTCATCTTGGGGAACTGAAACAAGTACATTGCATTTTCATCATTTTTACTTTCCTTTCTCTTCCACACTTCCCAACCCCCTTTCCACATCCCTTCCTGTCTCTGTAGATATTCATCCACTAAAGAACTCTCACCAAATCCTTTTTCTTTTCTTGTGGAACTTGGGATTGAAGCCAGGTCCTCATGCTCTATCTCTGAACTACATCCCCAGCCCTTTTGTAGTTTTATGTTGAGGCAGGGTCTTGCTTAGTTGCCCATGAGACAGAGTCTTGCTAAGTTGCCCAAAGTGACTCTGAACTCATGATCCACCTGCCTCTGCCTCCTGTGCATCACCATGCCTGGATCACCAAAAATAATTTTATTACAGTAAGGTAAAAAGTGTTTATTCAAAATTTACACTCTACATCTCAAATCTGTTAAGTGTAATGATGATTAAATTGGCTGGTATCATAGGATTATGTAGAGTTTATATCTCAGCTACTTTTTAGTTTCCAGTCATTTTGGGGTTCTTTTGCTCAACTGAGAGAGAAATCATAAATCAGCAAAGTACAGCTCTCATAGCAGGTCTGATGCCACCAGTTGACACCAGTTAATGCTGGATGCCAATAGTTGATACTGCTGGCTACTGACCTCTACAAATGCCAACTTTTAGCATTTGATTCCAGCTTGTGCCAGACACGATCTTGACAGTCTTCCAGATACTGGTCTCTGCTGCTGCCAGTGACAGCTATAAAATATCAGTGTGTTCTGGACCATGGTTAACTCTGCCAGTTGCTGGTCTCTGTTGCTGACTCTAGTTGGCTTCTGGTCTCTGGACTAACAGCTCCCAGTGTTTATTGTTCTTTCTATAAAGCAACTGCTCTGTCAACACTACTCAAGAATCCTGAGTAGATTCACAGGAACTTCTGAGGCCATGTTACCTGAGAAATACAACATGAGCAGATTTATAGGACTATTGAAGCAAGACTTTAGTAGGACCTGTACAGTAAGCACAATACCAGCAGGCACCCTCCTAGACTAACCTTGAAGTGTTCCTAAGCCTCCTGTTGTGAATTTTATAACCAAAGATTAGTTTTCTCATTTTATAATGTAAAATAATTTTAATCATCCAGTATATGTGGATCTGTTAGATCAACAGAATACTTTTGAGAATCAACAAATATTTTTGTGTATTTTAGTTGTTCATGTTTTCAAGTTATTTTTAAAATAAAAATAGCTAAGGAAATACATCTCAGAGAATTTTACAAAGAGGAATGAGTATCATAAAGGAGAAGGCAAAAGGAAGAAAGAACAAGTGCAGTGATTAGAAGTCACTCAAGAACAGTGGCTTTATGCTAGTCCTAGGCACTTAGTGTTCATTCTCTTTTAGTAATCACAGCTCTGGGGGACAGACACGGGCACCATTGCCATTTTATAGCTAAGATCACTAAGCTTAAGCTACATCCTCAGAATCAGACAGCTCCAGGTAATCTGAGTCACCAACGGCAATAGATGTCCCAGACATTAAATTTTCACATTGATTGGGTTGAGTTCTGTTCTCCTGTACATTATTTTCTAAATAAATTTGTAATTTTCATTTTGATTTCCGTTTTGCTCTAATGTAATTTTCAGCTGCATTAATTTTATCATATATTGTCAGCTTCTTTAATTACTGTTTTTCTTTTGAAAAATTAATGCATTTTAAATTTTAGAATAGTTTTAGATGTACAGAAACCCTGCAAAGGCAGTTCAGAGAGTTTTCATTTTTCATATACTGCCACCAGTTTTTCCTCTAATTAACATTATACATTTATATGATATATTGTCATAAGCAACAAACTAATATGATGCATAGTGTTGACCTGAATCTATACTTTATTTAAATTTCCTAAGATTTTGTCTAATATCTTTTACTTCTGTCCCAGGACCATATGCAGCATGTCACATTACAGTTAGTCACCATGTCTTCTTGTGTTCATCTAGATTGTGAGTTAATCAGTTTTTCTCTGATTTCCATCAACTTGACAGTATTGATGAGGGCTGTATTGGTCAGATATTTTTGTGGGATATTACTCAGGATTTATCTGATGTTTGTCTCAGTGTTAGACTAAGTTTGC
>RJWT010001405.1:0-19566 GCA_004365215.1 Cuniculus paca
ATTATACATTTTCAATTTAGGTGTTAATTTTTAAAAAAGGAAAAGAAAACATTGAAAATAGATTTATGAAAATAAAAAGCACAAATGAGCACCATGAGCTTGAGGTAGATACTCAGCAGCTTGCCCTACCTAATATTCCACCAGAGGATTTGGAGAAAGACAGCGATCTTTGCCTGGAAATCCTGCTGTCTCTCTCCTCAGGGATTCATCATAGTTTGATCATGGGATTTAACTCCTTTGCCATTGTCCTGGTCAGTTAGGTGGCTGATATACTGGGTGGAGATGGGACAGGGCACAAAGGGCATTAAGGCTAGATGAGAGGAGCAGAGAGGGATCCTGAAGGGTAAGTTGAAGTGAGTCACTAGGGAGCTAAACAGGAGCAAGAAGCTCCTATTTGTCAAGCGTGTAGGAAAAGGAGAAGAAAATGGCAGAGGACAGATGGGAAAGCTGAGTGGAGAGGCCATTTGTCTGTCTGTGAGTGGCCTCTGCTTCCATTGTACAGAGAGATAATTCCCAGAAATTTATTTGAATCTGAAAACATGCTTTTAATGTACCAAGGATGCTTATTCCCTAAAGAAATCTTTGAAATACTGGTCAGCATTTTAGTGGGTCACTTTTTAACTTACCACTTTTTAAATCCCTATTGAGGCAGATGGACCTTCACCAAGGTTTGGTTCAGATGTTGTAATTGAAGGCTACAGAGAGAGAGAGAAAGAGACAGACAGACACAGACACACACACACACATACCCCCAAGAGGATAGGAAGTTCATTACTTGCATAATTGATATCTGTGTGAAAGCAGCATGTGCCTTTCAAGCAGTATAACATGGATTAAAAGACAAAAAAAAAAAAGAAAGAAAGACAGACAGACAGACAAAGATGACTTACTTTCTGAACATTTGTTATAGTTGGAAAGTAAGGCTGGGAAGATAGAGATCATTCATAGTAGGAGCTTCACAATTTGAATCAAATGAAGGAGCACACACATTTTCCTATTAACTGTGGGACACAAGAGGAAGACGGAGGGTTGAGACTTAAAAGGTGTCAATAACTTGACATCAAAAAATTGGAGTCATACTCTTTAATATAACTCAATATAACAGACATTGCTGGCTTTACTTTTAATTCACACTCGCATCTGAATTTTTTTCTTAGATTTGGAGAAACATCTACAGAAAGAAGTGAGGAATTTTCTTCCAAAGTCCTGGACTCAAAAAAAAACCTAAGCTCTCTGAACCCTGGAGACCTCATTGGAGATGGACAATATGAACTAAATCAAGCCAAGACAGAAGTCATTCTGAGTAAATCAGAGGTAACAGTTAACATTCAGTAGTCTCGGGAGCAGAAATACTGGTAGTGGCACCCAGCTGCAGTGACTGTGGCATCCTACCCATACTTTTCTTATTGCGTGATTTTGAATATTCTGTATTCCTGGGAACCGGGGTCCCTTGAGTTTTGCCTTGGTAAGTTTGATTCTCTAGGTTTTCCATCTGTCTGTGAACAGCATGACATGGTCCTACAGATTCTTTTTCTGCTCAAGTTAACCAAAATCAAATTTGTTGTTTGCAATGGAAAATTCTGATTGTTGACTAGTACATACACTTACACACACACACACACACACACACACACACACACACACACACTCTGAAGAGGGTTCATGCATTTATAAGCATTAAATGAAGGGAATAAATAGCTTTACATTGGCTTTTCAACAAATAACTTCTCTTTGTTTATTCAAGTACTTAATATGCTGTTCAGTAATCAGAACGACCATATCTTAGTGATATTTCCTAAGAGAAAATATAAAAATAGAAAATGATAAGTGTATAATTTTGTATTCAGTAATTACAAAAACTCTTTATACTGAAACTGCTGACCATAAGTCATAATTGCAGTAAGAAATTAGAATATGCGAGATAAATCTAAGTACTTTTGAGAATGAAAAGCACTGGACTGGTGAAAGAAATATAATCTAGATCTTGAAAATATAAGATTGAGTTTACAGGCAGTGTGCTTGCTAAGAATGACCATAATCTCCTCTGAAATATTCTAATCTTTAAATGTAATGTTTTATTGTTATTTCTCATGGAATACAACTCTTAACCTTGAGGCTACAATTACTGCAAAAATGGTTTATGTAATTGTTATGGGCATTGTATTTACTCTCTATCTATTCTTATAGGAAATTATATTTGTTAGAATAAGTTTACTGTAGCAAATTGAATTTAGTCATCTAAGTTGCAATGCACATATCACTTCTGTGATGATTTTTTTTCTGAATGATGTACTAACTTTAAGTTCTATGTGTATATAAATTCCGTGAAGTTACCTCCTAATGAAATAATATTATGAACCTTGTCTCAGAGTCATTCCTGCATCCTAGCATCAGGAAACCTAGTATGCTGACTTACTCATAAAGGCAATACAAAGTTTCATCTAAAGAAGAAAATATAAGTCATTACTTGTTATATGTAGTGCAGAACGAAACATATCCATGCATATTGATAAATATTTAAAAGTGGGTGCCATTGTTTCTGAAAATTGGTGTTATTCTGTTCACAAGAGACAAAAGCAAAATTCACATCTCTGGGGATAGGTATTTTTAAAATTGGTAATATGCTGAGCTTTCAAGATTAAAAAAAATATCAAATGGAAATTAAGATCCTATTCTAGAATGGATACTGAACATAATCCTGTAAAAAGTTTTCCTCATGAGAGAACTGTTGCCTCTGTAAATTACTGTGTTGCCCAGTAGTGACAACTTGGTACAGGTAATGTTGATTGGCTTCTCCTTTTGAAATTGGTTAGCGGTTCACCAAACCTATATTTTTCTTTCTCCTGCATATACAGGGTCTGTCAAAAAAAAATGTATACAAACTTCAGGAAAAGAAAAACTTGTACAAATATTTTAATACTAAATATATTGAGACATCATGCGAGTAATACAAGTTACCTTTGGCCTCTGTAATTCCAAGAGGTACTCAAAGTGGTAGTCATTATTTTCTATATATTTATTATTTTTATTTTTCTGAAGAATGTATACTTTTTTGGTGGACCCTGTACTTAGTAGGCTATATATCCATGATTCCTTGCAAGTAGGCATGGTCATATGACTGAATTCTAGCTAATAGAAGATGAAAATAATGTTCTGGGCATGGTCCAAAAGAACTCCCAAACTTGATCCTTTATGCTCTTTCACATCACTCTGGCTTGATGCATATGAACACAAATCTTAGAATCTTTTGAAGAGTTAGTCTCTGAACTGCTGCCTAAAGAAGGGCCATTCTCCAGTTACAAAAACCTATTTAACAATTTCTGTGAGCGGAAAATAAACATCTGTTATGTTCATACATTCATGGCTTAGCTTGTAGGCTAGGCTGGCCTCTGAAATGAAGTGTATGGTAAAACAAGAAAGACACATGGTCAGGGCAGTGTGAAGAACAAAATAATTGAAGTTAACACTAGTTAATGTAGTGCCTATTGTTACATTCAAAGTTATTGTTCAGATTACAAGAATTAGGCATTTGAAAAAATGTTCAAACAATGAAAACACAAATTGTTCTTTTTTATGAACTAACAGAGATTAGTAGAATAGTTATCTATCTTGTATATATATATATAGGCAGTCTCCCATTTAAAATGATGTTTTCTGCTTTTTAAATGGCTTCTGTGCTGTTAAGTGTTATCAGTTGCTCTTAGATATGTCTGGGGAAAATTATTTCCACTCTGTTTTAATGGGGAAATGGCAGAAGGAAATTCAAGAAAATATGAGCAGTTCAGAGTAAGATGCTATCTATGTATAGAAATTTTTAAAAAAAATTGTGGCAGATGAAAGAATACCCTGGGAGATACTCATAAATACTTAGGGATGGAAATTTGATAAAAGTTGTAGTGATATAGCTTAGTCCTTCATTATTTATTAATTAAAAGGAGGATGACTCTTGAATTCCGATGATATTTAGGATCTCTGAATTAGTTTTACACATGCTTTAAAATATTATTTAGGGCATACCAGCCAAGATGACTGAATAGAGCCGACCTGTTCACAGTTCTGCCATGAAGAACAACCAGGGCAACAGAAGAAAAATTGTTTTCATAGGATAGTGATTGAGGCAGAACTCTGGAAATCAGCAAGGAAGTAATGGGGAGTTTAAACAGCATGGAGAGTCAAAAAGATACCTAGAGAAAGGAGCAAAGTAAACTACAATATCAATTGTAGTTCTTTGATCAAGCAGACTCCAGGCTGCTGGAAAAAGGTAAGAAAGTGCTCCTGATCCTAACCAGATCAGAAGGCTGGCAACCCTAATGGCAGGAAAATTTCCATGGTCCTCACATTCTTTCAATCCACTTTTGGTTGTTGGCTAGTCTAACAATAACTGCTCTGCTCCAAAGGAGTGACTCACTTTGGGCCATCTCTAATCTTTAGAATTCAAGATACTGTAACAACCATCTGTTAAATATCATCTTGCTTCAGGGGCCAACAGCCAGCACCACCCCCCAACCACCAGCAGCCTGGGGCTGGTACACAACTCACTGGCATAAAACTGCCTCCTCCGAATCCTGCAACATCAGTAGCGGCTGTAGCTACAAGTCTGAGCCCCACCCATTCTTGCTCCATGGGACCTAGATTAGGTCTTCTGCTAGACCACAGTCTCAGTCTCTATGAAATGTTGCAAAGCCTTGGTTTCATTTGCCTATATCCATCAGGACCTGGAACAGGTTTCAGTGGCATCGTACGGCTTCTGCAATGCAGCTACTAGCATCCTCAAAACTTGGCATGACCTATGCTCATCCAGTGTGAGCTGCAACGGACTCCTCTCCAAGCCACAGCCTTGGGATTTTAGCTACTGGTTCAAAAGCCCTGACATCACCCAAGTTTGTCCCTCAGGAACAGAGAAAAGTCTCATTCATGTCCTGAAGATCCGGGACCATGGCTGCCAGTGCCACAATTTTCATTTCCACTAGATTGCCACATCCATAACCTGAAGCTTTAGGATTGCAGATCTCAAGCTCCAAAGGATAACACTGCCTGCACTTGACTTGTTGAAATAGGAAGATTCCCTTCATGTCCTACAACTGCATGAGATATGGATACCCAAACATTAGCTTCACAAGCCATATGCAACCTAAGGGAAGGTCTTCTCAATAGTTCATGGACTTGACAGCATAGTTTCTTGGGCCCAAAGCCCTTGTACCACTTCCTCTTGTCCCTGGGACCTAAAATATATTATCGGGGTCTCACAACTCCATGAAAATGTGTAACACCATTATAAGTACTAATAACAGCCAAAAATCACCCCATAAGACATAAGGAAAGTCCTTTTTGTTTTCCAAACCTCAAGTCCATGACACAGACCCTAACATCAACTGTCATCCTCTGGGACCCGGGGAAATTTTCATTTCATTCTGTGGATCTAGAACTGTGGTTGCTGATGCCACAGGGCCAGGAATCTCCCACCTTTATTATAAGGGTCCTGTGGAAGATTCCTTTCATATCCTGTGGCTAAGGGACCATGGCTTGATGCCTGCTCTGACCACTGGCATAATGTATGATTGATCTGAAGGAGCAAGGGAGAGTCTCATCCACATGTCACATCACTGAGACTGTGAAAACTGATTCCACATGCCCCAATTCCATAAAAGTTTGTCTTTGGGGTGTCTGAAAAAATACATCTTGAGAAACCTGCACTTTCCACTGCAGTGACACACAGTTAACTTTATGAATTACTGCAGTCTAGTTTGATGACCATTCATATACACTGCTTACACCAATAAAAGATAAAGTAATCACAGAGAGACTATGCTTTTAAGCTACTCTATAACCAAAGCCACATCATATGCCCAACTGCCATCCTATATTCCATCTAATTGAAAAAACATTTTCTAGAAAGGCTACTTCATAAAATTGGAAAAGGCATGGGATAGGGATTTAGCTCAGTGGCTCAAGCACTTGCCCAGTAAGTGTGAGGTCATGAGTTTGATCCCCAGCACAAAAAAAAAAAAAAATTGGAAAAGACAAATGTTATATCAAATACAAAGATATCAATGGTGGGACAAAAGAAACATAAAATGAAACAATGTCCCCAAAGGAAAACAGTAATTCTTCAGAAACTGTCTTGGTTACTTTTTTCTCGTTGTTGAGACAAAATACCTGATGCCAAAAGTTAAGGAAGGAGAGGTTTATTTCTTCCAGTTTTGGGGGTTTCAGTCCATACTTAGCTGGTTACAAGGCAGGGTGCTGTGGCTGAGGGGGCAGCCATTCATGGCAGCTGCAAACAGCAAGAGTGAAACATGCAAAAGAGAGAAAAACATGCCTCCTTCTCCACCTTACCTTGTATATCGGCTCTACCCCTGGGTGGGTGCAGCACTCACACCACCAATCCCAACACTAGACAATGAATGAATCACAAACACTAGCTTCCATGACTACATGAGGCTGTGGGGGGGGGCACCTAGATACAAATCATAACAGAAACAGATCCTAATTTAAAGGAAATCTATAACAAATTCAAAGTAATAGTCCTAAGGTAACTCAGTGAGGTGCAAGGGAAAACAGACAGATAACATTTAGATAGTAAGGAAAAATATGATATGAAATAGAAATTCACTAAAGGGAAAGATACCATTAAAAAGAGCCAATCAAAGACCTTGGAGGTAAGCTATTCAAGCAATTAAATAAAAATACAATCAAAAGATTCAGCAACAGATGAGAACAACCAGAAGAAAGAATTTCTGGACTTGAGGACAGATCTTTTGAATTAATCCAGTCAGACAAAAAAGGAGAATTTAAAAGAATGAAGAAAGTCTTTGAGAATTACAGGGGACTGTTAGGTGAAAAATATTCACATAATCTGAAATCTATAAGTGAAGTAAAGGAGAAAGACATTGAAAACTTACTTCACAAGATAGCTGAAAATTTCTTGAATCTTCAAAGACATATGGACATCCAGATAGAAGAAACTGAAGAACCCCAACCAGATTCAACAAAAGGTATATTATCACTAAAATGTCAAGAATGCAAGACAAAGAGAAGCCTAAAACCAGAAAGTGTCACGGTCATGTGAAAGAAAATGCTCATTAGACTAACAGATTTCTCAGCAGAAACTTTACAGAATACAAGAGAGCAGGACAATATATACAAAGTGCTGACTAGAAACAACAGCAGCAACAAAACATACAACCAAAATATTATATCCAGAAAAATTATTCTTCAAGAATGAAGGTAAAATTTTTATCAGACAAGCAGAAGCTAAGAAAAATTCATCAATATCATAGAGGTCCTCCACTAGAAACAAAATTATGTTAACCATTATAAAAATCCACAATGTGAAAAATTTTAATAAAAAATAACTGCACAAAATAGAATCAAATTTTGGCATGACAGAAAACTATTGTATTTCAAAAATAAATCAGAGGTAGAAAGGGAAAAACATAAGACAAGAAAAAAATTGACAAAATTACAGGAGGAAATTCATACCTATCAATAACAAACTTGTGTGTCAATAGATTAAATTTGCCAATCAAATGACAAAAACTGGTTGAACAGACAAAAAAGAATCAAAAGACCCAAATAAATGCTGCCTACAAGAAACTCACTTCATTGGTAAAGTTGTAAATAGACTAAAAGTATGGAGTTTGAAAATGGTATATCAAGCAAATGGAATCTAAATATTAGCAGCAATATTTGTACTGATATTGGATAAAAGACTTTACATCAAGAATTGTAAAAAAGAGAAAAAGAAAGTAGCTATATATTAGTAAAGGAATCAATTTAAGAAGATACAGAGGCTTTAAATATTTATGTGCCAAATAAGACAACTTAAAAATATAAAGAAAATGTTAAAGAAAATAGTACTAGAAAAAAGATATAGACTCTAATTTATTAATAAATTTAAATGTCTCTTCAATATACAAATCACTCTGACCAAAAAATCCAAAAGGCAAAAGAGTTGCACTATAATATATATCAGATGGACTGAAAAGACATAAAACAAATGAAAATGACAAAGCATCAAAATCTGTGGTAGATAACAAAAGCAGTACTGAGGAATTTTACATCAGTAATTGCATACAAAAATGTCAAATAAAGAACATAGCAATGCATTCAAAGGATTTCGAAAATTAAGAACCAAATCCAAAATTAGTAGAATGAAAGATGTAATAAAGAACAGAGCGTAAGAAATAAAATCAAGCATAAAAATATACAAAACATCACTGAAATACTTTTTAAAGTTTAAAAAATTAAGAAACCTTTAGATAGACTAACCAAGTAAAGAAAGAAGACACAAAGAATTAAAATCAGATGAAAACAAGACAAATTAAAACAGCACTGATATTCCATTTCACCCAAGAAGGAACGATTATCATCAAGAGATCAACCAATGACAAATGCTGGAGACGCTGTGGGGAAAAAGGAGCCCTCCTCCACTGTTGGTGGGAATGTAGACTTGTGTAACCACTGTGGAAATCAGTGTGGAGATTCCTCACAAAACTAAGATTAGAGGTCCCATTTAAACCAACTATACCCCTTCTGGGTATCTTCCCAGAAGAATTAAAAAGTCATACCACAGTAATATATGTGCACTCATGTTTATAGCAGCACAATTTGTAACAGCTAAATCTTAGAAACAATCCACATGCCCATCAACTGAGGAATGGATAAAAAAGATGTCTTTTGTGTGTGTGTGTGTGTGTGTGTGTGTGTGTGTGTGTGTGTGTGTTTACATAATGGAGTACTACTCAGCCATAAAGAAAGATAAACTTGAGACTTTTATAGGTAAATGGATGCAACTCAAGACCATACTCATAAGTGAAATTAATCAAATCAATGTGTAAACATCGTACTGTCTCACTAATGTGAAAAACTGAACAAGTAAGTAGGAAGAGAATGTACACTAGATATTGTGAATTGGAAAGAAACTGTTCAAAAGAGAAGACAAACTGTGATGGGGAAAGGGAAAGGATGAAAAGGAAAAGGAAAAAAAATATGTATACAGAATATAGTTAAGATGGTTACACAGCTAGCTTCTCTTAGTTCATACAAAAGAAATGTTTGTGTAATATTGTTTGGACAAGATATCATGCCTATATGTTGTACTCTGAATGACAATTGCAAAGACAATACACAATGTATCAACTATTGTAAATGAATAATTAACATTCCTTCATGATAAAAACTCTGTAAAGTTGGTATAGAAGAAGCATGACTTAACATAAAAAAGCTATCTGGGAAAACTCACAATAAATATCATACTGAATGGGAAAATGCTGAAGGCATTTCCTCTAAGACCAGGAATAAAAAAAAGAGCATCCCCAAATTGGAAAGAAGTTAAGTTATGCATGTTTCCAGATGATATGATTTTTTTTTTACATAGAAAAATCTGAATGCTCCAGTAAAAAGCTATGAGAACTGTTAACAGTAATTTTGCAGAATACTAATATTAAAAGGTACTATTTATATATGAATAATGAACATTCTGAAAAAGAAAAAAAGAACAATTCCATTCACAAGTGCTACAAAAAATAAAGTATTTAGGAATAAATATAACCAGGGAAAGGAAAGACGTCTGCAGGGAAAATTATAACACACTGATGAAAGAAATTACAGATGACACATACACAAAGGAAACTAAATGTCATGTTCATGGATTGTAAGAATATTATTAAATTGACCATAGTATTAAAAATTTCCTAAACTTTCAATGAAATTCTCATCAAAATACGTATGACCATTTCACAAAATAGAGAAAAATCAATCTTACAAGTAAGACTACTCCAAAGAGCATAGTACTAGCATAAAAATGGACATATAGACCAAGGGAAAAGAATAGAGAAAACATAAATGAATACATGCTCATATAACCATATTGTTTTTGACAAAGCTTCTAAGAAAATACAGTGAAGAAAAGACAATCTCTTCAATAAATAGTGCTGGTAAAATTGCATGTATATACATATACAGAAGAATGAAACTAGATCTCTTTCTCCCATAGAATACAAAAATCAACTAAAAAATGGATGAAAAACAAATGTAAAACCTGAAATCATGAAATTATTACAAGAAAACATGAAGGTGATACTTTAAGATGTTAGTGCATGCAATAATTTTTTAGATGGGACCCTAAGACACAGGTGACAAAAGCAAAAATTGACAATGAAATCATATGAAACTAAGATTCTTCACAACAAAGGACATAATTAAAGGACAAAATCTGCAAACTATTCATCTGACAAGAAATTAATATTCAGAATATATAAGGAACTTGAAAACCTGAATATGGTGGCTGGGGGTCCAAATGGTGGAAGAAAGCACACAGCACCCACCTTATCCCCCACAAAGAACCAAAGCAACAGATGTAAAACTGTATTTTATAGTGGATGATCATGGAAGAACACTGAAAATCAACCGGAGAAAAAAGGGAACTTTGTAAGATTCCAGACTTTGTGACCATTAATTATGATTGTCAATTTGACTAGATTAAGCAACATCTAATACATTAGTAAAGTACACTTCTGGCATATCTGGGTGGGTCATGGGGTTGTGACCTTGAATTTTCCTTCCTGGTGCTCATTCCAACCTTCTTGGCTGCCATAGGTTGACCACACTTCCTCCACTAGGCTTATGTATAATGCCATTTCTGCCATAAAGCCCTACAACTATGGACTGAATCTTCTGAAACCAGGAGCTAAATAAATCTACCCTCTTTTAAATTGTGGTTGTCAGATATTTTGTTTCAGTGACTGGTAGATCATATCTTGAGGGAAAATATAGGTATAAAATTTATCCTTAGAGATCTAAGAGAAAAAAAAAACACGTTAAACTAAAAAAAAATTCTTTTGAAACCCTCGACAACAGAGTAGATCAAGTGAAAAAAAGAATATCACATTGAATACAAGTCATTCAAAATATCAAGTTTGGACAGATAGAAAAAAAATGAAGGAGCATCACAGATCTTTGGGACAACATAAACCAATCAAACATCCACATCATTTCCATATCTTACAAGGAGGAAATAAAAGCTAAGGATGTAGAAAATATTCAAAGAAATAATAGCAGAATCCTTCCCTAATCTTGAAAAAGACACAGACATCCATGTATGTTGTAGTCAAGTTTACAAGAACAATTACATACAGGACACAGAATTTATATTATTATTTTACGATAGTCACCCAGAGTTAAACACAAGAAAGTGCAGGAAATCTGACCACAACACTAAAGACCTAGAAAGTTCAGCCAAGGGCCTGGATCCCACAGTAATGTCCTGCATGAGTTCAGCTGAAGACCTAAAGCCCAAGATAATGCCTCCCATGAGTCCAGCGGGAGGTCTAGAGCCCACAACAAGGTCTCATGCAAGTCTGTTTTACAGATCTGTGCTGGGAAGGCCCAAAGGTCAGTGGTGGAAGCTAGAAAGTCTATGCCAGCAGGGTGAAGGATCTGTGCCAGTAGATTGAGGGTTCTACACTGGAGCCAAGAAGTAACACTCAAAATAAAGACCAGGGCTTCCCTGAAAGGTGCCACAGCCATCCTCAGTGACAATGAGGCCCCAAGCTCCTCAGAGGATGAGAACAATCGAGTACATGTCAGGATGCCAGCGTGACAACTTCTGGAGATTAAACAGCACACATCTTCCCCTCCCGAGCCAGGAAGCGTTGCTCAATGTAATGACCACAGCTCCCCAAAAATGAACCACAGCCATTCTCAGTGAAAAGGTCCCGAGCTCCTCCGATGATAATGGCCAAAGTCATATTGGGGAGCCAGCCTGACGAGCTCCTCCAGAAGAACCAATGGCTCCAAACAACAGCACTTAGGAGAACCCACAATGCCCTGCTCTTCTTCTCCATGTCTTCTTTTATGCTGGCAACTTTCCTCAGGTGAGCCATCTACACTCAGCAACACGTTGATTTAATTCAGCTGGTGTTAAGTTGACCACCAGTTTTTAATCCATAACAATGTACAGGAAGCATATAGAACCTAATAAAAGCATCAACAGAAAAGTTCCTCACCAATACATATTTTATTAACATTCAAAAGAAGTGCAAAATGTTTTTAAATCTGCAAGAGAAAAATGCCAAATCACATTTAAAGTCAAATCCATTGGACTAATGGCAGATTTCTTGGCAGATATCATACAGGTTGAGAAAGCATAGAATGAAATATTTTCCATCCTGAAAAATACAAACAAATCACTGCTAGTTGAGATTACTGTAGACAGCAAAACTACTACTCAGAAATGGTGGAGAAATAAAGACCTTCCAAGATAGGTAAAAACTGAAATTCATGACTAGCAAATCAATCTTAGAAAAGAAGCTTAAGAGAACTCTACATCCAGAAGTGGAAGAAAGATTACTACAATTATAATAGCATATAAAAGTATAAACTCTATTAGAAGGATATATGCGAGAGAAATAGAAAAGAATAAAACATTATCAATACCTAAAAGCATTAAACTGTAAAGATGAACAAAACCCTCTTTACTACTAAAGATACATACAGACTGAAAATGAAAGGATAGGGGTTGTAATCCAAAACAATGGAATACTAAAGTGGGCTGGAGTAGCCATACTTACACCTGACAAAAAAGGCTAAGACAAAAACTGTAAGAAAAGACAAAGAATGTCATTATAAAATGATTAAGGAATGAATTCATCAAAGTCTAACAACTATAAATATATATGAACCTAATGTCGGTACATCCAATTTTATAAAACAAACGCCTCTGAATTTAAAGGGAAAGTTAGTCTTCAATACAATAATACTGGGGTATTTTAAATGTCATCAATGGACAGATCATTCAGACAAGAAAAAATCAACAGAAACATTAGAGTGAAACTAGATAAAGTGGATTCAACAGATGTTTACAGAATATTCCATCTAATTACAGAATACACATTCATCAGTGAATAGAACTTACTCAAGAGTAGGCCATATATTAGGCCACAAAAAGCCTTAACAAATTTAAAAAAAATGAAATCATATCCTATATTCTTTCTCATCACAAGGGAATTAAATCTGAATTCAACAAAAAAAACCTTAAAAATAAAAACTACATTAAAACTGACAATGTACAATTGAACAATTAGTCATTGAAGTCAGAAGGGAAATTTAAAAATTTCTTAAATCAAATGAAAATGTAAACACAACTTATGAAAACCTATGATGTGAGCCATAGCAGTATCAGGAGGGAAGTTTATAGCAATGAATGCCTACCTACATTAAAAACTCAAATGAACAATCTAATGATACTTCTCAAAGGACATAGAAAATGATCAGTGACTTCATCTCAGGATACAAGAAAGGTTCAATATATGCAAGTCAATAAATGTAATACATCACATAAACAGAAGGATAAAAATCACATGACCATTTCAAAACATACAGAAAACCCTTTGATAGACTTTGGCATCCACTAATGTTACAAGTTGTGAAGAAACTAGGTATAGAAGGACTTTATATAGATCTGACAAAGTCATTAGTGATGAACCATATGAGAATGGATACCATCAAGGAAATAAATAATAGCAAATGCTGGCAAGGCTGCAGGGAAAAAGAAACCCTTCTGCATTGTTGGTGGGAATGTAAACTAGTTGAATCACTATGGAAAGCAATGTGAAGATTCCTTAAAAACCTAAAACTGGAAATTCCATTCAACCCAGCTATTCTGCTTGTAGATATCTTCTCTCAAAAGAGTTAAAGAGAACATATTATGGTAATAGATGCATATCAATATTTATAACAGCACAATTTATAATAGTTAAATCTTTGAAGTGGCCTGTGTAGATCAACAGGTGAATTGATAAAGAAAATGTGGTATGTATACATAATGGAATACTAATCTGCCATTCAGTGAGTTAAATTTGAATCATTTGTATGAAAATAGATGCACTTTGGGACCATAATCTTAACGAAATAAAATCAAGCGCAGACATTTAAATATTGCATAGTTTCTCTTATATGAGAAATTCAAAGCATAAATAATTTAAATGGCAAAATAAAAGATAGGAGTATATATACAAGACAGATAATTATATTACTAATGTCTATTAGTTTATCAAAAAGAATGGTTTGTGCTTTCATTGTTTGATCATTTTTTCATGTCTATATCTTATAATCTGAGACACTACTTTGAAGATAACAATATGCAATATATTAACCATTGTTAATTTCCTATTGTTTTTAAATTCTGTACTTTAATTTTTTCATTTTAAAATTAAAAAAAATTCTTTCAAAAAAATAAAAGATAGGTAATAAGATACACAGATAGATATTTTGCAAATGGGAAGGGGACCAAGAGATGGGGAGAGAGGTTAGGTAAAGAAGAAAGGGGCAAAAAGAGAATTAAGATGTATTATGTAGGCTGGGAATTTAGCTCAGTGGCATAAGTGCCTGCTTGACCAGTGCGAGGTTGTGAGTTCGATCCCTGTTAACAACAACAACAACAAAAAGCTATATAAAAAAAAGATGTATTATGTGCAGGTACTACCTCTCTCCAATGAAAATATACATTACGTACTGCAGACATGCACTAATAGAGCTTTTTAAAAAAGAAAAACAGAAAAGTAGAAACCAGATCCAAAATCAAAGAGTCCAAAGATCAATGAAACCAAAAGCAGGTTTATTGAAAAGATCAACAAAATTGATGATTTTTTGGCTATACTAACCAAGACAAAAGTAGAGAAGACTCAAATAACAAATTAGAGGTTAAAAAAAAAGACATTACAAATGATATGAAAGAATTCAAAGGATCAATATGGATTATTTGAAAAAAAGAATTCAAAGGATCAATATGGATTATTTGATATGCTAACAAAGTAGAAAATAACAAAGAAAATGGACAAATTGTTTGGACACACATAATCTGAGAAAATTATACCAAGAGGACATAAGAACCCTAAATAGGTCAAATATAACTAATGAGAATGAAACAGTAATATAAAGTCTTCCAACAAAGAAAAGCCTAGAATTGGATAAATTCACTGCAGAATTTTACCAAACTTTTAAAGAATTGACAGAATGTTTCCTAAACTATGCTGTGGCATTTAAAGAAACTGATCCTAGCCGGGCGTGGTGGCTCACGCCTGTAATCCCAGCACTCGGGAGGCTGAGACAGGCGGATCGTTGTGAGTTCGAGACCAGCCTGGGCTACAAAGTGAGCTCAAGGCCAGCCTGAACGGCATAGTGAGACTCTGTCTCAAAAACAGGGCTGGGGATCTAGCTCAGCAGTCTAAGCGCCTGCCCGGCAAGTGCAAGGTCGTGAGTTCAATCCCCAGTGCCGCAAAAAAAAAAAAAAAAAAAAAAAAAAAAGAAAAGAAAAGAAACTGATCCTTTCTGAGCACATTTTATAAGGGCAACATTACCCTGCTACCAAAACCTGACAGGTACACAACATCAACCACCACTAGAAGTATGGACACTACCCCTGAATAATACAGATGCAAACATCCTCAATGAATTAAATACGAGCAAATAAAATTTCAACAGTACATCAAATAAGTGACCATAATTACCATAATTACTATAATTAAGTGACTTTCATTCCAGGTATGCAAGAAAGACTCTACATGTACAAATCAATAAATAGAATACATCACATCAACTGAATGAAGGATAAAAATAATATCTCAATAGGTGTAGGAAAGGCATTTGATAAGACATATCTTCATGATGAACAAATTAGAAGATTCCTACTTCATTATAAAGATTTATATATATAAAGATTATATATGACAGACACACAGCCAATATCATACTCATGAGGAAAAATTGAAAGTATTTCTTCTAAGGCGAAAAAAAGACAAATGTGTTTGCTTTTATAACTAAAAGTTTTAGCCAGAGCACTTGGGTAAGAGAAAAAAAGTAAAGGATATGTAAGAAAAGAGGTCAAATTGCCTTATTTGCAGATAATATGGTTCTATACATAGACAAACTTAGACTATACCAGAACTCATAAATTCAGTAAAGTAGTAGGATGTAAAATCAACATTCGAAAATCAGTAGCTTTCCCAAACACCAATACCAAATTTGGTGAGAAAGAAAGTAGAAAAGCAAACCCACTCACATTTACTACCAAGAAACAAAAAATAAAACAACTTAGAGACTGACCTCCCCCAAGGAAGCAAAGCAGCTCTATAATGAAAATTGCAAAACACTGATGAAAGAAATTGTAGAAAACACTGAAATTATAAAGATCTTCTATGCTAAGGGATGGGAAGAATTAATATTGAAACATCCACACTAACCAAAGTACTCCTTGGAGTCAGTGCAATCCCTATTACAACATCAATGATGTTCTCCAAAGAACTAGAAAATAATCCTAAAATTCACATGTGAGCATACAACACTATGAATAAACAAAGAAATCATGAGCAAAAAAACTCTGAAAATTTAGAAGCATCAAAATACCCAATTTTAAGACTGACTGCAGAGCTACAGTAACCAAATGTCATGGTACTGGTATAAAAACAGGTTAAAGGAACAGAATAGAGCATTTGTCCTTGTTACTCAAAATGGATGCCCTTTAAAATCATAATGTTAATGTGAAATAAATCAGACACACAAGTTTAAATATCACAGTTTTTCTTATACAAGAAATTGGAAATATAAACAAAAGGCAAAATAGAACTTAGATAATAAGAAGATGGAAGATAAATTTTTATCAAATTTTAAGTGGATTAAGAGTTGGAAGGAAGGCAAGGGAGGAAATGGGAAGGGGACAAAAAAAATTAAGAAGTGTATATATCCATATACGAGTCCCCATGCCAAGTGTAATCATTGCAGATGGCAAACACGTACTAATGAAAAAAATTAAAAAAATACATCTACATTTCTACAACCATTTCTTGACAAATATGCCAGAAATATACATTATAGAAAAAACAATCTTTTCATCAACAGGTGCTAGGAATACTGGATATGCATAGGAAGAAGATTTAAACTTGGCTCTCATCTCTCACCCTGTACAGAAATCAACCCAGAATGAATCAAAACCTCAATATAAGACCTAAAACTCTTAACATTGCTAGAGAAAAACAGTCAAGAGCCTACTACAGATGGTGGTTTTCTGGATAGGCCTCTAAAAGCACAGAAAAAAAATACCTCAAAATAGACAAATGCAAGTACTTCAAAATCAAAGAGATCAGCAGAATGAAGAGAACGCAGAGTGGTAGAAGATATTTGTCATTTATCAGACAAAGGCGTAATAACTAGAATTATATAAAGAATTGAAACAAAACCCACAAAAACCAAGTAGCCCAATTAAAAATTGGGCCTATGATCTGAACACATACTTCTCAAAAGAAATAAAAATGGAAGGGTCAGGGATTTAGCACAGTGGCCTAAACACCTGCCTGGCAAGAGCGAGGTCGTGAGTTCGATTCCTGGTGCTAGAAAAAAAAAAAAGAAATAAAAGAAATAAAAATGGCCAGTAAACATATGAAAAATGCTCAATACAATTAATTTTCAGAGAAATGCAAATAAAAACTACAGTTTAATGCCATCTCACTCCAGTTAGAATGGCTATGAAAGATAAAGAAAAAGAATGCTGGTGAGAATGTGGAGAAAAAGGAATCCTTATATACTGCTTTTCTGAGTGTAAACTAGTACATCTACTTTTCAAAGCACATTAACAGTTCCACAAAAAAGGAAGAAAAGAACAAATCTGCATGTTCATGTTTATTTCAGCACTATTTACAATAACTAAGATATAGAACCAGCTTAGGTACCCACCAAAAGATGAATGGACAAAGAAAGTTTGACACAAGCCAGGGATTTAGCTCAGTGGCGTAAGTGCCTGCCTGGCAAGTGCAAGGTCTTGAGCTCAATCCCCAGAACCAAAAAAAAAAAAAAAAGTGTGACACAACTGAGTATTATTTAGCTGTAAAGAAGAATGTAATATGGTCATTTGAAGGAAAATGGATGGAACTGAAAGGCCTCATGTCTAGTAAAATAAGTCAGACAAGGAAGGACATGTATTGCCTGTTCTCTCTTGTATTAGGAAACTAAAGCAGTAGACCTAAAATCAGAATAGTGATGACTGGCACTAGGAACAGTGACTGGTGAGAAGGTGTGGAAGGGTAGAAGAATTGTTGGTGTGATTAATGTACATTGGCTGCATGTATGTCAATATTACACTGAATCCTTGAATATGTACAATTAGTATGTGTTTAAAAATGATAAGCACAAACAAAATCCAAATAACCCAATTAAACATGGGCTAACGAACTAAATAGGCACTTCAAAGGAAGACATGTAAATGGTCAGTAAGTACTGTATATGAAAAGATGCTAAGGGCTGCAGATTTAGCTCAGCAGCATAAGTGCCTGCCTGGCAAGCACAAGGTCGTGAGTTCAATCCCCGGTACCAAAAAAATAAATAAATAAAAATAAAAAATAAGAAAAGGTGCTCAATTTCTCTGTCAGGGAAATGCAAATCAAAACCACAACTAGATACTGTCTCACCTTGATTAGAATGGTTACTATAAAAAAGGCAAAAATAACAATTTCTAATGAAGATTCAGAGATGAGGAACTGATACTCTCTGGTGGGAATATAAATTAGAACAACCATTATGGAAAACAATAGCAAAGCTGCCTTAAAAACTAAACAGAGCTACTATATGATTCAGCAATTCCACTACTGGGGATCTATTCAAAGGTGTTAATATCATCATACCAAAATATAATTACCTTCCCATATGTATTGTAGCACTACTCACCATATCTGAAATAAGCAATCAACCTAGATGCCCATAAAAGGATGAACAGATAAAAAATTGAGATATATGTACACATGTAATATTATTCAGTCATAACAAAAGAGTGAAGTACTGTCATTTGCAGAAACATGGATGGAATTAGATGTCATTATGTTAAGCAAAGTAAGCTAGACAAAGACAAATACATGTCTTTGTTCATTTTTGAAAACTAAAAAGTTAATCTTGAAGAAAGGAATGGATATTCTTCACTAGAGACTAGGAAGAGCAGAGGAAGAGGGGAAAGAAAGTTGAGTAATAGATGCCAATATACAGATGTAATTAGTTCTGTTGTTTTTTTTTCCTATAGAACAGTAGAGCAACTATTGATTAAAATGCTCTATATTTTCCAAAATGACTACCAAAGAGTATAAATTTTCTAATACATACAAATGATTAGTGTTTGAAGACAGCAATGTTTATTGCCCTGATTTTATTATTACTCATAATAAAATTTATTATTACTCATAGCATACATGTATCAACTTACTATAACATACCCTATAAAATGTACGGCTATTCTAAAAATATTTTAAAATACACAGTGCTGTGTCAGTCTGTGCTGACTCAATGACAACAGTCTTTGCCCACTAGATAGGACAACAGTGGTGCATCTTCTCACTAGAGATAGCCCTCAGGTAAAGCCACTTTCTCAGTGTCTAAATTCAAAATGCACCAACCTGTATGCATCAGAAGTGATTTATTCAGAGATACTTAAAAAGACAACATTTCCTTTTTACACCAGAAAACCTAAAGAGGAAGAGGCCATACAGGACAAATTTTGCTTACTATTCCTTTTCCATCCAAATGAAGGAA
>RJWT010001405.1:19666-48666 GCA_004365215.1 Cuniculus paca
TTAAGTCTGGTTGTTTTGGGGTTTTTTTTGTTTTTATTTTCTCCCAAGAGCTGAAGTCAGAATCCAGGGCCCACATCACTGCTTGGTGATGACAGAGACCAATGGAGATGGTGACAAGTGTATCTTGGGATCAGATGGGCTGATGGCCACTATTTTCTATTTCTTTCCTGTTAGGAGACACACTACTGTACTCAGATGAAAACCGGGTTTTGATAAGGTTGAGCACTTACTTAGGGTTTTCCTTGGCTAGACTACACCACTCTGCACGAGAACACTTGAGTAGACAATGGAAGACAGAGACAGAAAAGGGTTATGGGGAAATTTACTAGAGATTGCCAGTATCAGGAAACTGAGTACAGAGTGAACATGTGCAATCAGTCCAGTCCTTGTAGGGCAGGCGCTGGGCATTCTTGGGACAAAAACATGCTGAACCAGAATGTTTTCAGTAACTGAGAGGAAAAGAGACCAAGAATCAGATCAAAGCCTCTTCCCATCATCACTGTGCTGCTGCCAAATCTCTTTAAGAATCTGGAGAGTGGCGAGAGGGCAGTTTGGGGAGGGGCAGGGAACTGTTTGGAACTAAATAATAAACTAGAAATACAGTAACTGAGTTATTGAAAACACTTTTGAAAACCCTTTAAAGTACTTCAATATTTTTAACTATTAAATGGGGGATAAGTCAAATGTTCATATGGCCTACTGCTCTTGTGATACAAAGATCTCTTGTCTAAAGGTGGAGCTGAGTGAGATAACAGAAAGTTGATTTTTTTTTAAACAGAAGAATTAATTTCTAGAAGTTCAGGGTAAAGCCAGACTATAAGTGAGATATATATGTACACAGGGATAAGAGAGAGATCAGAAAAAAAGGGTAGAGATAAAAGAGGTTTTGCAAACTTAGGTCATACAGACTCTCCAGTCTGGAGATAAGTAGGCAAATAAGGAAGAAAATTTTTTTCACTCCTTCACCCCACTTCTCATCATTTATTTCCCAATAGAAAGACAGCTTGAGACCTGCATTCCAATAGTTGAGCTAGATGTCCTCTCCTCTCTCTTGCCTTCTCCCTGGGTGAACTCCAACCTCTCAGATTGCTTGCAATCTTCTGGTTTCATCCTTATGAACATTACTGGCAACCTCGCTCATTTCCTAATTAACCTGAAAAGCCATAAATGCTTCATGTAAGTGGATTTCCCCATTTAGGAACTCCATCAGCAGAAAACACAGCATTCCTCAGCTCGGGTCAAACTCTTACTAAGCAATTCTGAGTTGCTGCTACTGGAGGCATGCTAGCAGTGACAGAGGAATTATTTTAAATTCTCATGCATGAATTCTCCAGACCTCAAAATCATTTCATAGACACCTCAGCTGTGCAGTGCTGAGGTGGATGGGGGAAGGGGGCTTCTTCTTCTAGGAAGGAAAGGTATCAAGGCAATGTCCGTTCTGGAAAGAAGCAAGTGGCCAGAGAGCATGACACAAGAAGACACTGCTCAGAGAAAGATTCCTAGTTCTCTTCAACAGTCCTTTTCCCTAAGGTTCATCTTTAGATGCCACCACAAAGTCATCCTGAGTCTCCATTTAAATATTTCCTAATCAGAATTCTTTTCTGGTGGACATTTTAGAATTAACATGTTAATACTTAACTCAACATCTTTTAAAAATGCTTAGATACCTAAAATTGATTGGAAATATCTCGTTGCAGGAAAGGAGGGTATAAATACATAGTTCTTAGTCTCAAATTTATGTGACCTCAGAATCCATGTGATCCCCAAACTACTATTACTCTCTTGTGAAAGCTTAGTATTCAAGGCATGAAGCTTGGAAAATACTGATAGATGGAAAATTCTCAAGGGAAATAATACATCTCTAAGTTTAATTTCAGAATTTCTCAAAGAATGTATCTTGGTATTTTATTCATGTATAGTATTTCTCTGCCAAATTATTTCTTACTTACATTGGGTTTGGCTACACTGCTCTCATTAAAAATTTGTTTGACTTTTTCTTTCTCCTAAATTATATGAATTTGTATTTTTCTGTTTTGATAACTTATCTTTACACTGTAACAAGGTGTATAACAGCTTCTGAAGAGATGTTCTTCCTTGTAGATTCCTCTCCTTGAACATAGTACATGTTGACACCTTGAACACAGTACATGTTCAATAAACTTTTGTGGACTTGAAAGTTGAAAGATAATTTGGGCACCATAGTGAGCAGCAAAAGGTTGTTAGATAGAAGTTGGATCCAAATATCTACCATGAAGATGGTACATAGTAGTGAGCACAGCCTGCCCTTCATGACTATGACCAAACTCCTTTAAAAGCCAGTGTGGTCTGTCATTTACTTTGAGGTGCATGTTCTTGCATAGACACAGAGAGGTGAAGCAAAACTCTTTGATATTAAATAATGTCTAGAGGCTAAAACCTTGCTTCTGGAATGTTGTTCAAAGCTGGCATAGTATTCAGAACTTTTGCCTTGGGGACTGGCAGAAATCTCTCTTTTGTGGAGATAATTGTTCCTTAGCCCAGTGAGCAGATGTTACTAGAAGGATGATGTGTGTATCAAACAAGTGCCACAGGCTCTTGACAGCTTGCATGGAGGTGTCAACAGGAAGCTAAAGAAGCTGACACTAGTGGGCCACCACTGGATCTTTGTCAGCATCATTCTTGTGCTGAGAATGCCACTACACTTAACAGGATGAAATTTCTAAAAGGAAAACTCGATTACTTTACTCTGGTACAATTTTGTCATTTTGATGTTTGAATAATGACTGGGAAAAGAGTAAAGAACAGTTACCCTAGTTGACAACTAATTTGTTTAGGAATCAGTACTATTCCAGGATGCTGATTCTTGGTATTTGCAACTATCAAGTTGCTGTGAAGAGAAGGCAAGTATCGTGCATTTTACTCATAAACACATTTGTTTGTTCATTCAGCAGCACTTGCTAAATGTCTCTTAGGTCCCAAGATGTGCTATGTTGATTTACAAACCTTGGGCACATAAAAACCTTCAAGAAGTATTTCCACTAATCACTTTCTCTGCCACTACTTATTACTTAGTTTTCCAGTTTCTTATCTTCACTTTCAGATTTTATCGCAGCTTCTACTTTTCTTCTAACTGCTTGTTCGTGTACCAGTTGGTGGTTTAGAGAAAAAGAGCCAAGAGGATGTGTGCATGTGTTATAAATAGATATACATAGATTTTTTTTTTGAAGGCATGCCTCATGTGATTATGGAAATTGACAAGTCTGCAATCTACAGGGTGAACTAGAAAGCTTAAAGCTTAAACCTCAGTCTGGAGTTGATTTTCCAATCTGGAGTCTGAAATTTATAGAGTAGCTTTTCAAGCTGGAGACTCAGAGTTCTTTGTTATTGTCCTTATGGGCAATTTCTTCTGTTCCTGGTAATTTCAATTTCTATTCTTAAGACTCTCACCTGGTTGGATGAGATACACCTACATTATTGAAGGTAATCTTTACTTAAAGTCAATTTCTTATAGATGTTGATTGTGGCTATAAAACACTGTAACATGTAGACTAACATCTAATCAAAGAAATGGACACTGTAGCCTAGCCAAGTTGACACAGCACATTTTGATATATAGTATTTTGCCTTATTTTTCCTTCGTGGCAATTTAAGATTTCTCAGTCTTGTACACTAGTTCAACATATTTGAGCACGTCACCCAGATCACATTTGGGAGAGGGAAGATAATCTGAAATTGTTAACAAGAGAAACTCAGATCAGTTCTGGAGGAATTTCTGGTTTATGTAAAGAATATCACTTTGGAAAATTTTATTTGATTGTAAGTTTTTACAGCAACTAACTGTATGTAGAATGCTGGAGTAGCAAAGAAGGAGTTATCAGTTTCATCTGTAAGAAGATAATGGAAGGAAATTCATAAAGTTGGAATGATGCTGCATCTTGAGGAGAAATACAATGATTTCAGGTGAAAAAATGTCAAGAAAATATTCTGGGAAGAGGAAACTTCAGGTTTAGAGGCATCGTTGGGATACTATGAATCTAGTCCCTTGTATGTCTGAAGACAAACAAGAGTAAAAGTAGTTAGAGAGAAGGGGGAAAAAGAGTATTGGAACCAATAGATGTCCAAAACACAGCGAGCTTCCTATAAGACACTGGCAACTGGGAAGTCCTCCTAAGCACAGGTGTGAGAATTTGTAGGGTAACGGCATCAACAAGAGGATACAGCAAAGAAAGAGGCAGCCTTGCCAACAGAGCTGTTCCATCTGATTTTCGTGAGCTCAACTTCATCACCACATGATCACAATCATACATTATAATCAGCTAGCACCTTCTCACAGGAACGCGGTTCTTCTTTGTCAGAGACCAAAGGCAACACACCTAATTTGTGGCTTGTCAGCTGTTGGGATTTATAGATTCACCTGATTCTTAGCTCATTAACATAAAAATCTATGTATATCTATTTATAACATGCACACATTCTCTTGGCTCTTTTTCTCTAAAGCACCAACTGGTACACAAACCAAGCAGTTAAAAGAAAAGTAGAAGCTGCGATAAGATCTGAAAGCGAAGATAAGAAACTGGAAAACTAAATAATAAGCAGTAGCAGGGAAAGTGATTAGTGGAAATACACGTTTTCAGGGATGAAATGTAAATACTTCTTGAAGGTTTTTATGTGCCCAAGGTTTGTAATCCTTGTGCCTGTCTGGGAGAGGAGCTTGTGTACATGACTTGCACCTGACTCATTCTCACCCCCAAGAAACCTTGGGCTACTCAGCTCAGCATGTAGAAAGGAAGGTGACCTTTTACTTTTCAATTAAAAAAAGAGGCCTTTATTTTTATTCACCTTCTGACTCGTTGCTGATGTGGCTTAGATAGTAATTATTGCAACTTTCTTGGATATATGTTATATAATTCAAGCAAATATTAAAAACTTAAGATATAGTCATACTTGGAGGTTAGAATCAATGTTAATGCCGAGTGAGGCTTTCTGTTGCCTAGAGTGCTACCACAAAATGCTTCTGATAACATGAACTTCAGAGAAATGACCCCATGAGCGAGGTGCACAAGGACAGTGTGTCTGGCTATCGATGGGTCACCTGTGTTTAAAGTGTTTATCTGGGATGTGGGTGAGGCAAATTCTGAACTTAAGACGTAAGACTTTGAATCACAGAGATGCTTCAAGACATTATTTCTCAACTGTTGTCAAAAGACTTCAATGTAGAGGGATTGTTTTGTTCTCAGTCAACACAGAATCAATCAATAAATCAATCTCTTTCCACTGGCTTTGGGCAGAAAACATTGTAAAAACATACAAATGAGTACTTTCCAATCTTCAAAAGTATGACCACCATATGTGCCTAGTGGCTAAAGTATGTAATTAAACTGAAAATCATAAATCTTTAAAACGAAGTTCAAGGGGGTGAGCAGTAAAATCAAAGTCCACCTATTTCCAAGCAATCTCCCCACCTTTACAAAGCAAACATTTTTAGAGGATAGAGTATTTCATTAACTCTAACAGTTTCTCAATTCCTCTTCAATGCAATATGACGGGTGCTAAAACCAGTTAAAAAAGTTGAAAAGGAAGCCGACGGGTGCTCAGACTAGTTTAACAGGAGGAAGAGGCAGCAGTGAGACCAAGTCTGTGTAATTTGTAGGAAATGTTCCAAAAGGAAAACATCTTCCTCTGTACTTTTTCTCCTCCAAACAATACCACAGAGTCCACTATGCCGGCCACCCACTCCTTGATACACTCACCTCCCATGCTGTCCACTGTCTTCTCTAGAGTGTTTTCATAGGTGATTTACTGAATGCAAAGCTGCCAAACAGAATATTCCACATGGAAAAAGTACCTTTTAACTCACTGTTTCTAAAGCTTTCGTTTGCCCTCCTCCATTTTGTGCAAATAAATACCAACCCCTATCACCTGAGGGAGAGTTTCAATGAGTCAATTAAATACAAACAAGATTTTTTTCTAAAAAAAAAATTCTACTTACAACAGTTTCCAGAACAAATTTTGTCTCATCATATGTCTACTTTTATGTAGTTTTCCTCTAGTAGACAATATGTGAAAATACCTTCTCGTAAATCGTATTTTCTGGGAAATGCAGGCAGTGGTTGCTAGTTTGCGCCTTCCTCCTGTCCTTCACAGGATCAAACCCTTACCTTTATTAGCTCTTTACACTGATAGTGACTAATGAATCACACCTTTATGTATCCACACCCTTGGGTAATTCTCTTCCATATCCACTATGGGCTTGGCATGCAGCTTACTATAACCAATTGATCATTGGCAAGTATGAGATCTGTGAAGTGCTCCCCTATTTGGGCTTCACTTCTTGGAATACCAACACCACATTGTGACGAATCTATCTGGGCTTCAGTGGTGAAAGATCAAACAAAGAGAAAGGCTCAACATTAAATCACCTCCTCAGAGAAGCAGGTGCCAAGATGAAATCAGGTGTGTGTGGCATTTATGGGGGAGAGAAACAGAAGGGGCAGGAGAGCTATTAAGCAGTAATGTAGGTCTGACCCCTGTGAAGACAGGAGCAAAAAATATTGAATAGGCAGTGTTGGCTGCCACCTGTTGCCTGTGGTTCTAAGAAAGTCTCAGCTATGTTGATGAGGCATCCTGGAAAGGGTTCTGCCTTCCTCTGACTGTCATACTTAGTTGTTGGTTGGAGGCAGTGTGTTTTCCACGAATGCAGATCCAGTAGAGAGTCTGTAAGTCAATAACACTGCCCTAAACCACAGATTTGATGGTCTGTTTTTATGGCCATCAGGGCCACCGGCATTCTAGCTTCATACCCGTTAGGTCTCACTACCAATAACTGATTATTTTCCCTTAATGTTGCCCTAGCTTGATTAGGTGCCCCTCTGAACAAGCTCATCAGACCAGTCATTGGTGATGGTGTTAGCATCATTCCCATGACAAAATATGTGAGATGGGTCAATCTAAAGGAGGAAAAGATTATTTTGGATCAGAGTGGGGTTGAGTCCGTGGTTGCTTTGGGCCAGTGTCGAGGGAGAACATCATGTTGGGAGCTTGTAATGGAGCAAAGCTGCTCACCCAACAGCATCCAGGAAGAAAAGTGGGGAGGGGATAGAGGAGGAGAAGAGTTCAGGGGTTATGGTCCCAACATACTCTTCAAGAGTTCAACATGATGACCTCCAACTAGGCCCTACCTCTGGAGGTTTTCACTGCTTTTTATAGTGCCACAATCTGGGACCACACCTTTGACACATGGCCTTTGACAGACGTGTAAGATCCAAGTCATAATGGTATAGTCTGAACCATTTAGATTCTTACCCCAGATTATCATTTTTACCAAAATTAAGAGAAGAGCATCAGCCTTTCTCAGGAAATGACCCCTACCTATTAGGAATACCATTTCTGAAGCAGCAGTACTGTGAGCCAGGCACTCACAAGCACAGAAAGGAAGAGAAACAAGCAGGAGCAGTGGGAGTACTCCTACCCACGCCATCTGTTTTATGTGCTTTAACTGTTGGGGGACCATTGAGTTAAGGTTTGGAAACCTGGTCCCTTTAGCCCACGAGCTTCCAGCTATTATTCATTCCTTGAAACTTCCTAAATACTTCAATCATTCTCTGTTAAGTGCATAGTTTCCCTTGTCCCATTCTGTTTCACATGAAGTAAAAAGAGTTCACACATTTGAAGATTTAAAATAGACCTTGGCCTAAGCAAGTGCTCAATAGGTATTAACTGCAATGGTCATTGTTACTACTATTAAAGTTAGTGGAACACATAACTGGCTGGATTCCACATCCCACATAATCAGACATTGTTTCCTGGACATTTTAGCACAGTGCAAAGTGAATCAGTCTCACCATGAATGCCTAACAAATTGAATTGAATCTACCTTTCAAGATTACTCTGAGGATAAGGACATCTAAAATGCTGGAGAGCCCCACACTACAATGAGTGAGATTTTGCTTTGCAATCAGATCTGAATTATCCATGTGTGGAGTCTCCAGTTCTTGAATTAGCTACGGCACATGTTTAATCCTGTTACCAGGATGCTTGTGGGACTCTCCCCTGACTTGGGATGAGTTGGGAAAGGAAAAGTAATTTTAGTAATTAGCCCATGCAGAGTTTGATCAAAAAGGTTAATTTTGTACTCCCAAAAGCACACAATGCAGACAGAAATGATTTTTAGATTCTCTGCCCATTCCTCTCCCTTGCTTTAGTATTAATAATTACAGGTCTCCTGTAAGAATCAGTTATTGTTTAATCAATAAAAATGATGGAAGTGATGATCTCTAGGTGGTAGAATTACAGATAATTTTTTACTTTTTTAATTTTGTTGATGTATATTTCTATTTTTTAAGTAAGAATATTCTCTTTGTATAATGAGAACATTGCCTCCTTCCCTCTACCCAATCTATCATTCCTCTGCTATTACACTGTGCTAGAATAAATGTCATGATATGTATAAAAACTCTAGAATAAATTAATTAAAACTGAATAAACCACAACTTGAACTTGGTTAAGCTTCTCCAGGCCTCGATTTTCTTATATGTAAAGTGGAAATAAAATAATGTAAAAGCCAATATGAGAAATGAACACACATAGTTCATGCTCTTTAAATGTTTTACCTTACTTTTTTTATAATAACTGAGTCACTGTGAGAAATATATACCTCCATAGAGAAGACACAGGCATGTCAGCCAAGAAACTGATAATGAAAGATCATTATGGGATATATTTAAACTGTAGGATTGCACGCAGCCTTTCTGTCTTTTTATTAATATAGTGCCTCCAGTATGTGATGTATGTGACCAAAGGTTATTGTTAAAGATTCTCATTCTTCATATGAATAAAGAATGTGTTCTTGAGGCAATTCTAGAAATAAAAAAAATCTTTTGCCATTTTTTCTCTGCCTCACCTTATACTTTCTGAAGAGAAGGGAAAGTAGTTCTCCAAGTCTTACAGATTTTGAGTGTTGTAGAGAGCAGCAATTTTACTTGAATGGAGACTAATAATAAAGACTGATAAGAAAATGCCCCAGATCAGAGAAATTGCTTTATTTACTGCAAGATTGTAGAGGCAGTCAACAAAAGCAAATTAGGAAACTTCTGAAGAGAATAGTATCTTTCAAAAATAACAATAGTGATGGTGATCGATTATTCATCTGAACATTTGTTGAGTGATTACCTTGTGCCATGCATGGATTAAATGTTTGCATCTCCCCAGAATTCATACCTTGAAACCTTACTACCCATGTAGTATTAAAACACATGGGTTCAGAAGGTAACTAATTAGGCTATGAAGGTTGAATGGTCATGAATGGGCTTAATGTCAGATGAAGATACTAGAGAACTAGCTAGGTCTCTTTCTGTCACGGCAACGCAGAAAGAATGCTCCTGTGTACAACTCAGAAGACATCCCTTTCTACAACTATCATACTGGCTCCCAATCTCAGATTTCCCAGCCTCCAGAATGGTGAGAAGTAAATTCACACTGTTTATAAGCCATTCCATTTATAGTACTTTGTTATAACTGCCTGAACTAAAATTAGTATTATGTCCTTTGGCAAATAAAAAAAAATCCCTTAAGTTCTGAGAGATTATATGACACTCCTCACATGATCAAACTAGTAAAAATCAGAACCAGTTTTTTTCTGTTTGGGAAGCTGAGCAGATACCACAGTTGGTAGACATGGAAGTGGATAGACCTTGGATACATAGTAAATGGCACTAATTAAGGATCCAATAATGTCCCCACTGGGAAGGCAGAGTGTCCCAAGCTGCAGAAGAAAGACAGCTTTGGTACCAAGCCAGATAATACATTTATAGTAACTACCCATGATCTGGGAAGCAATTTCTATGAAAGTATTTTGTAGTATTTCTATGATTACATGTGATGAGTCTGAGGTAAGGGAGAAATCGGGTTCCTCCTGAGATCTGAAACATTGGTTGAGTAGATTTGTTTGCAAAATCTGTTTATGACTAGCTTCCTTATTTGAGGTGACATAAGTGACTTTTGTTAATTGTGGGGGATAAACTACAACCTAGAAAAACCTGAATGTATTAAACAACAGAAATTTGTTTGCTCACAGTCCTGAAGACTGGAAGTTGAAGGAGAGCAGTCATATTGGATTACTCTCTACTATAATAGCCTCATTTTAACTCAATTATAACTTTGAAGACTCAATTTCAAAGTACATTCTGAGACACTGGGCATTGGGATATCAATCTATGAATTTTGGAGGCAATAATCCAGCCTATAACATTGTCTGATAGAAATAATGAGCCAAGAGACATGAGGTATGTGGAAGCTGTGTGCAACTATAATTTCACAATGTGGTAGCCAGTGGGAAACGTCATCTTTGGGACTGCCTTCAACTCTTTCCCTCAGACCTCATCTGCGCATTGTCAAGAACTGATTCTTTTTCAGAATCTTCTAAAAGCCCAGAATGACAGCCATGACCAAAAAAATATAGTGGCATATTGACATAGACTCAGTAACTTAACAGTGTCCTAAATCCAATTGTGTTGCAGAATTTGAATTCTTCTAATAGCATTATCTGATGGTGTGTGTGCACTCACATAATAAATAGCTAAGTGTATGCAATCTAGAAGAATTGTCTCAGAAAACTATGCAATACCAAGCAACTCTGCCTTATAGAACAGAACCTAGAATTTGCAACCTCCTTATTTGCTTCTTGGATGGCCCTCAGGCTATCTGTGCATCATAAAAAATTAGGACTGGATGTCTAAGTAATTGGCCAGTATCTACCCTCAGGGATGCCATTTGAACTTGGCAAAGACAAACACAGTGGCGTCAGCTGCACAACTCCGCAGGTCCACATAGATGCTTCTGTGGCAGGGGTAGAATCTCAGTGGGGACCTAAATGCCCTGGGGCACTTTATAAGGTGGTGTTATGTTCAGGGTTCAAGCTAGCAAGATTCAGATGTAATATTTATGTGATAACATCTTTCACCTCATGCTGGTAAAACCTGGGCATATTGGGAGCATAATTAGTAAGAGCAAATTTTCTGTGTGCTTTCTTTTATAATTTCTTTAAGGAGAAAATATTTCTCCTTTATAATGTTATCCTGTTCTAATAACCCATCAGAAATAAATTTCCCATTTTCTGCTAAACCTTTTAAACCTGGAAGATTTGATTTAGGTAGTACAGACAAGATTATTGCAAAATATGTATCATGTCAAAGAGTGAAGAAAAATCCTGAATCTGAATCTTGGATTCTTAAGGAGTCCTAAAAATTGAATAAACGGAAAGAATAAAGTACAGAGGCGCAATACCCAAGAAGTGCCAAGCACTTGCTCAGCACAAGATAGGTGCAGTGTAAATGTTAGATGTTTATTCTTCTTAGGGTTATAGTACCTCGTACCTATTTCTGCATCCTGCTTTTCTGATCACCACAGGACCTCAAGACCTAGGATTTTACCAGTTAGAAATATTCAATATCTTGAACCAAGCTACTGTCTTCAATAATGAACCTTCCCATGTGCAGGTAAGTGGCTGAGTTGGGATTTGAACCCAGGGATTTTGATAAATTAATTCACATGCTAGTCATTATCTGTACTGATGGCCCAGTTTAGTTAGCCTCCTCATCTCTTAGCTTCTCTAAGAAGCTGGTTCCTTCCCATTTCATATTTCTTCTCTACCTGGAGGATGAACAAGGATTAACTCCACCGCCTGGAACTCTGCCAGTACAAAAGAGAATATATAATGTGGCAGACAAATGGCACTTTCTCAGAGAAAGAAAGAAATGTGTTTTTTAAGGCCATAGTTTTGTTTTGTTTTGTTTCCTGCAGAGTTTCAAAAATGAGCTCTCAGCTCCTCAGTTATGCATGATATTTCTTTCATTCCTGAACTTTCTATGGGCTTCTGATCTATAATGTGTGCTCTCCACAGATTGTCACAGAACAAGAAACTTGCCTAACCAAATATAATGGAGGCACCAGATGTCTACTGACATGACTGCGGAACACAGGCTTGCTGCCATGGGGTGTGAACAATCATTCAGAAAAGAAGAAAATAACACCAAGGCAGAGGGGTGTGGCCGTCTCTTAAGGGAGGTGCGGTCTTGAAAAATAGTTGTAAGAGTTAGTTCCTCCCATGTTTGTCTGTTGTATGTTGTAGGATCGAAAAGATAAGAAGGTATCAATGCAGTATTGTAAGTAAGTAGGGTTAGATTCTAGCCCTGTTTCTTTTAGTAATTAGTATTGTGACTTTAAGCAAGACCATGACCTTCTTTAAGCCTCAATTCCTTCATTGCTCAAATAGATGTGGTAATACCTGCTATGAAGATCAAAAGATGTAAGAGATTTAACTTATTTATGTATTTTAAAAACAAGTAATGAGCCTGGGCTATAGCTCAGCAACATAAATGCCTGCCTGGCAAGGTCCTGAGTTCGATTTCCAGTACCAAAAAAAAATCTGCCTCAAAAACAAATAATAAGCTCAAAATATGAGTTGGTCTATAGTCTATGACTTCAAGGGAAAGCCCTTCTTCTAGAATCTGAGCAGATACCGTCCTCCTTCCCTTCAAAAACTCACCTGCTAACCCTAACACCTGGACCAACCACACAAAAAGCCATGAGTGACCACTTGAGAGATTAAAATGAACATTGTGCCAAGTTTGACAACTATCCGATTAAGAATCTCTACTATTTCCTTGTAGGCATAGAAACTTTGAAAATGTCTTTTTTTCGCAGAAAGTGAAAGAGAACTTTTTTTTTTTTTTTTTTGGAACTGGGAATTGAACTCAAGGAAAACTTTTAAGAAATGATTATATAGCGGCTTGAGACAGTGAAATGGAGAGGCATAGGTTAACAGGAGAGTCACAATTCCTCTTGAAAAATTATAAACACAAATTAATCTTCAAAAAAGGTTTTCAACCCTGTTGAAGAAACGGCATCATTGATGAAGTAACATCAGAAGGCAGCATAGAGAATGTGTATTAAATGGGAAAAATACTAACATTTCTTAATTCATTCTCTGAACATGAGTGTATGGCTTGGCTATTTTGCAGCTTTGTGTGCATGAGCACATTAATCTAATTCTCTGAAATTCAATTTCCTTCTTCATATAAAGGAGGAAGTAATATCTATTTTACAATATAGTAGATATTATCATCTTCCATAATGGGGTTTAAGGGCATAAGCTAGATAGATTATCCAATACAGTGGAATAGAGCTATATGAAGTGTGATCAAAATATACAGTTAATGTTTAAATTTAAAAAAATTAAAGTCAAACACATGTTGCCATTAATCTGCCTCAAAATATTCTTTCTCACTTTGAACACAGTTACTCATCATTCTTGCCACTTTCTGAAGCAATTCTGGAAGTCTTCTTATATGAATATCTTTAGTTGATCTGTTGTTGCTGCCTTAAATATCCTGCATCAATTCAAAGCATTTACCTCTCCTGGTCATTTTGACTTTGGGGAAAAGTCAGAAGCTGTGTGGTACCACATCCAGTGAACAAGGGTAAAGAGTGAGTAAGAATAAGGATAAATTAATAAGGATATGTGTCTTTCCATTTATTGACACTGAACAGCAACACACATTGTATTTTTTAAAAATCACATCTCAGCCAGGGATCATCAAGCTCAGCGGCCTAAATGCCTGCCTGGCAAGCGTGAGGTCATGAGTGCAATCCCTGGTGCATCCAAAAAAAAAAAAAATCACATCTCATAAAGACACTCAGGAAAGAGTATTTCCAGAACTGCTTCAGAAAATGGCAAGGACTATAAATAAGTGTGTTCAAAGGAAGGGAGAGTACTTTGAGGGAGATAAATGGCAACATGTCTTTTATTGTAATATATATTTTAAGAATTCAAATATTCACCATATAGTTCGATCATACCTTGTAAGTATTTCTTGTACAAAAAGATGATGACATTGTAACCCTTTGTTTCTTTACAGTGTCTGTCTGTGACCTTCCAGAACACAGAAGTTACAAAGACCAAGTCTTCATGTGCTGAACTGACCAATTTATGTTACCATGTGAAGTGGAAATCACCACCACAACACACACATAGATGCATTAATAGTGCGACCTAAAATAGACCTTTGCACTTTAGAAATACAAGATATCCAAGAAAATTAGAATACAAAAGCTTCAAGCCCACTGAAAGAGATAAGGCCACACTTGAAAAATATTTAAGAATCAGATAAATATGGTTTTTTGATACAATTACATTCATCTACTAACTAGCTATGCTTTCCATGGTAGCTTTTCCAGACCTTAAGTACTTATTAGTAAAATGAGATGATGTAAACAACAGAACACCTGGGAAGATTAGACAAAATATGTTTAAAGTGTACCTAGCTAAAGTATCCGTTCAATGAATTATGAGCATGTTTTCACTTCATTTTTTGCACACAAGGGAAGATATTCCTCTTAGGACAATTTGAATATTCTTTTTTTTTTTTTTGGTACCTGGGATCGAACTCGTGACCCTGAGCTTACCATGCAAGCACTTGAACTGCTAAGCTAAATCCCCAGCCCTTGAATATTCTTTTGTAGTAGTAACATAAAATATGAAAAGAGAATAGTTATAAATCTTAAGATAGGTATGAGTAAACAAAAATATCTCATCAAAAGTCATCAGCCGTACTTAATAACTGTAAATATATGTAAGGCAAAACTGATAAAATTGCAAAGAGAAATAGATGAATCCACTATTAGAGACTTTACCACCCTCTAAGAAAAATACATGCAGCAAGCAAAAATCAATAAAGACAGGCTATTGTACCTCTTTCTGGTAGCCCACTGTACGTTGTAGGGTGTATTGTTTTTATTTTTTTTCTTCCTTTTTCCTACTTTTACTTGGTCCAAACTTGTTCTACAGAGCCTACTTTTTCCTGCCTTTAATAAAAATGTGAAACTTTGCCATCGTTGGAAAAAAATCAGTAATGACAGAATTGAACTTAATTATACCATTAAAACAACCGAATACAATGAACACATGTACACTACTTCACCCAACCACAAATACCTTCTACTCAAGATCATGTGTAATGTAAAGCAATATAACCCAAATTGGCACAAAAACACACCTGAACCATGTAAAAGATTAGAAATCATATAATATCTGTTCTTATATCACAGTGATTTAAACTAAAAATGGGTAGAAAAAGTTAGGGGAAAATTCTAAAATACTAGGACAGTATACCTCTATGTAACACATGGGTCAAAAAGAAATCTCAATAACAGTTTAAAACTATTTTGGACTAAATGAAATTGAAATTATAACTTGTTAAAATTTAGAGAATCAATGAAAGGAATGTGTAGAGGAAATTTTATAGCAATGAATGTGTGTAAAAAAAAAAAAAGAAAGATCCAACATCAATGATCTAAGCTTCCATGATAGGAAACCATAAAAAGAAGAGTAGAGTAAATCTCAAGTAAGTAGAATTGAAAGAAATAACAAAAATGAGAGCAATAAATCAGTGATATTATAGGCACACAAATAAAAAAGAAGAACAAAATCAAAAGCTCGTTCATCTAAAAGATCAACAACATTGATAAGCCTCCATTCAGGCTTAAAGAGAAGAAGAAACAGATTACTAATATCAGCAATGGAAGAGAGAACGTTACCACTCACACCTATTAAAAAGATAATAAAGGAAGATTGTAACAACTCCGTTCTCACAAATTTAAAAATGAAATGAAATGCAGCAATTCCTGGAAAGACAGTGCCTGCCAGAATTCACATAAGATGAAACAGGCAATCTGAGTAAGTCTGTGTCTATTTAAAAAATGAATTGGTAATTCATAACTTTCAAAACAGAAAACAGGAGGCCTAAGAAGCTTCACTGGTGACTTATTACCAAGTATTTAAGGAATAAATCATACTAAAATTTTACAATCTCTTTCAGAAGGTAGAAGCAAGAGGATCATTCTTTAAACCATACTCAAGTCAGCATCACCCTTATCAACATACCAGACAAATGGCATTATATTTTTTTAAAAATTAAAAATATAATGCCATTTGTATTAGTAACTCCTCAAACAAAATATTTAGGTACAAATTTAACAATATGTACAAGATCTATATGAGGAAAACAAAAAAATACCTTGATGATAGCAATCAAAGAACTAAATAAATGGAGGCCTATTCCACATGCAAATAGGTAGACTCTCTATTACTAAGATGTTAGTTATTCCCAACATTTAGTGTAATACCAAAGAAAATTAATATTTATAAAAAAACTGCTTCTAAAGTTTATATCGACAAGGAAAAGACCCCAAAAAGATAGTACAGTGCTAACAGAAAAAATAAAGTCAGAATACTGACACTCCCTGTCATCAAGGCTTATTATAAAGCTATAACAATTAAAACAGAATGATGTAGGTGAATAAACAGACAAATAGATCAATAGAACAGAATAGAGAGTCCAGAAAAAGACCCACATGAATTTAGCCAACTAATCATTAACAAAGAATAAAGGCAATACACTAGAGAAAGGATAATCTTAAACAAATGGTTCTGGAAAACGAGTCATCTGTGTATCCATCCCCCTGCCCACCAAAATAATCTAGATATAAAGCTTGCATCTTTCAAAAATTAACTTAACATAGACCACAAACCATTTAGGAGGTGAAACTATAAAACTCCAAGAAGATAACATAGGAAAAATTCTAGGTAACTTTGATTTTGATGACAACTGTTTAGATACATTAATAAAGTCAAGACTTGATAAGCTTGACTTTATTAAAATTAAATTTTACTGCTATGTGATAGACAGTACCAAGGAAATACAAAGATAAGCCACAGACTGAGAGAAAATATTTGAATAATACTGTATCTTTTAAGGAACTGTCTAAAATATCCAAGAAACTCTTAAAGCCCAGGAGTAAAAATGACATATAAAAGATTAAAAAATAGGCAAAGACCTTAATGGACAGCTAATCAATTAATACATATAGATCTTAAAGAATCATAAGAAAAAATGCTCAACATTGTATGTCACCATGGAAAGGGAAATCAAAGCAGTGAGATACCACTACACATCTGATGAGATGGCCCAAAACCAGAATAGGGACAATACCAAATATCGTCACCATGTGAAACATAGAAACTGTCACTGCTTGTGGGAATGTGAAATGGTGCAGCCACTTTGAACTATAGTTTGGTGGCTTCTTATAAAACTAAATATACTTTTGTCATGTGATCCAGTAATTCTATCCTCTAGTATTTACCCTAAAGAGTTATAAATATAAATCTACACAAAATCCTACACGTGGATATTTACAACAGCTTTAATCACAAAAAGAAGCCAATTTAAAGAGGCTACATACCAAACAATTCCGACTATCTGAAATTCTGGAAAAGACAAACTATGGAGACAATGAACAGATTAAAGCTTGGGTTTAAGCGGCAGAAAAAGGATGAATCAGAACGCAGAATTTTTAGGGCTGTGAGATTACTTGGTGTGATACCATAGTGGTGAATACATGTCATTATGTATTTGTCCACCACATTGAATGTACGCACAGCAAGAGAGATCCCTAATGTAAGTATCTGTATCACCTTTCGGTGGTCATAATACTGTCTGTAGATACAATTGTATGAATCGTAACAAATGTAGTATCCTAGAAAAGAATGATGATAATGCAGGAGGTTGTACATGTGTAGGGGCAGACCATACATTGGAAAATCTTCTTAAGAAGTTTCTGTGAACATAAAACAGGTCTAAAAAGTAAATGACTTTTCACTAATGGTCAATTGACAGTCAACAGGGTAACAAATCACCCGAACATAGATCGGAAAAGAGTGAGAGCACTTTATTGGGAACAGTATTTTTCTTTCTAAGAACATCCTGTATTATGCTATCCTTAAAGGTTCTGATACCACTGCAAAGGGCAGCTTTTCTTTTATCCTGCCTAACACAGAGCCTGATATGTGGAGATAGTCAAGGCATTGCAGTTTTCCCTGTGCCAATTAACTGTGTTACCAGCGGACCACTGTCTTGAGCGTATGCCTCCAAAATAAAACAGTCTTAAATATGTATTAGAGAAGAAGAACTGAAGCATAGATAATGCAAAGCAGGGAAAAACCTAAAAGGAAAAAAATCAGGACATAGTTTAAGAAACAGCAAATATCTGTGCATGCAGCTGAATTAAATTATTTTCTGTCAGATTCAGTCAAAATTAATTAGTGGCTATTCCCTGTGTACCTTCCAGTTTATGATGACGAACAGAGAGAAGAGGCTTTGGTTTTGTATTTTCCTAATCCTCCAGCAAAAAACCTATGTACATAAGTAGTCAATATCGCCTGCATCTTCAGCAGGTCTGAGAAGACCATAGGGCTACTTTTTAAATCTTCCAACAGGACTGCTAATGATTAGTACTGAACAAACAAACATATTGTAGAAGTGAATTCTTTTCCAAAAACCTTTACCTGTACGAAAACTCTTGATTTTTTTCTTCCAACTGCTAAATGCAGTATCATACCATTCTCTGTTGATTCTGCCATGCCTTGTTTCACTTGGGAAACTTTCAGAATTGAAAATGTGGTCAAAGTACCAAATAGATTTTTCTGCCCTGAAGTCTTTCAAATGATGAATTACAAGGTTAAGGTCTTTTAAGTTCACCACATTGTTGAATCTGAGCCCAAACTTCACAGTGAATCTCAGGATATCACATCCATGTCCTCTTTTGATTCCATGGCAAGTGCTTTTATTATTCATTTGTGAACAAAAAGATGCATTTGATAATCTATTAGTTATTTTCCTTCTGTATGTATGCAGGAGCTAGATTTCACAACTCTAAGCCTGAGGTGACCTCATTTGTTGTCCGTTTACTCAGCTTTCGATTGTTGCTCAGTTTTCAGGTGTAGCAGTCTTGTTCCTCATTTTGCCTCAGGCCATAGCCTAATGCCTGGCAGCTGGCAGACAGTAAATAGTTTTAAGAGTTTTCTCTACTCTAATGTACTATTTAGATGTTTTGAACCTGGACATCAGAAATCACACTATATCTCAAAGGCTTTTGCTTATACATTCCTAGTCCTTATGTCATGACATTTGTTTGAGGCATAGAGTTGTAACCTCTTGCAAGGTTATGATGTGCATAACCAAATCCTCCTCTGGAATGATGAAATGCAGCATGTCAACTTTTCTGGCTAAGCTTGATTCCTTCTTAGTATCATTCTTAACACAGGGTTAAGAGAACTACTTAGTAATCAGTGAACACAAGAGAGAAAGATAATTCGCTGTTGCTACTTGAGAAGGAACGTGGTGTTTTCATTGCTAGCCAGGAAAAAAAAAAGAACTAGAAAGATTCCCAAGAAAAACTTTATCTTCAAATTCAAGTAATACCTCATGTAAATTTCTGTATCTCTTTTGCCCAACTCATTTTGGATATGTGTATATGTGTGAGTGTGTATGCTTGAGGTCACATGCATACACCACCTGGGACATATGGCCAAATATCCTGTACACTTTTTCCTAAAGTGTATCGTGTGGAAAGTCAACAGCTGCATTTGATGGCCTGTCCCAACTCTGCTCAGCCAGCTCATTGTGGGTGATTATGTTCTCATTTCCACCCTCCGACTAAAACAGGAGAAAGGTCAACGTGTCTGGGATTTCTTATACAGCTGTTGCAGATGTTTATGGAAGAATTTGATAACCAAATTGTTCCCAACAGAAAAAAAATAAATAAATAAAGGTTTCAGAATCTACGGAATACGTTGAAAGCTCTAAATTAGTGGCAGTGAGAGAACAGATTTCTTTGTTAACTGACCCAGAACATTAAATTGACTATGTAATTTAATATCATAATCTTATTTGATAGCTGCCTATTAATACTGCATCCTCCTGCCTTATAGTCAATTGCAAACTCTAGAAATGGAAGAGCATATTTATTTTTCTCAGAATTTTCAATTTTCTGCCATATGAACTATCAGTAATTTGTAATTTCTTTCTCCAAGGGGAGCCTATTACTCCTAGAGAAACGATGATCACCCATATTTGAAATGTTCAATCCTTGGCTGCTTTCCCCTTTCTCATTCTTTGCTGCAGGTGAATATAGAATTTAAGGAGTTTGAACATTTACTTATATTTGGAGATGTACTTTCTTATCTTGGGATGATTGTGCCCTTCCTAGACTCCTTGTCTTCAGTCTCAGGAAAAGTCAGAAAATCAGAGAAGAATTTGTGAAGCGTTAACCATTAGCTGCCAAACAGATGGCAAAAGGCCATCTAGATTATTTTAATTTTTCACTGTGTTTGTCAGATGATTCTTATACAGACTAAATTTGAGAATGACACAAACGTAAAGATATGATGCTTCAAGGAGGACATAGAAAGTGGAGAGTAAGAATATTACTCAAGAAGAAGAATTTCTGGATAAATTAACACTTTGATATATAACTCTTCACTAGGTCTCCGTCTCTAGATAATGTCACCCTTATATAATTTTCTTTCAAAGAACAAACTTTTGCGTGTGGTTCTGCATTCTGACACACCCTAGTTCCCTCTAAATCAAACACAAAATTAAATATATATAAGACTTTCCAATGATGGCCTTTATTTAGCTGTCTATAGAGTGTATGGGCTGTGGCCACAATGATATTCTTTCTTGCTTTTACTTATTTTTATTTCATGAAAACCGTCATGAAAATCCCTGCTGGTATTTTCCATTGTGAGTATTATCTTTCCACATTCTGTTTTAGCCAGTGATGACGGCTGGGACCTGACCCCAGGGAAAGCTTTCCAAACAACATACCAGCCAAATTAAGCTTCCAAAATTGCCAAAAATGGTTGAAAAGAGCCAAAAAGGCCAGGTGCTGGGCAGGAGGATATTTTAGGCTTGGCTGATGGTCCAAATTGGGTCCTTCCTCTGCCTACTGGAACTGTCCATTAAGAAACAGAGAAATAGAGACTAATGTCTGTCTCTGTGCTCCCATCTCTGCTTTCTCTACTTTGCCTTCTGGCCTCCTCCCATTTCTATGTGAGTTGTGTGACATTCATTTTGTAATATGTAAAGTACTGCACATGTCATTCAAGCAATGGTGTGTGGGATCTGGGTATCAAAAAGGAAAGACTTATAGCTTGCTCCTCTAATGATGCTTCCTTTTCCCTGGCAAAGAGTATGATCGCTGCATTACCTTTAGGGACAAGAGAGCTCAGAAGTTAAGGAGACAAATATCTCACATAGTTATTAATGATGATAACTCAGGATAGTGAAAACTAGTCCCCATTCTCCTTGTACCAAGAACTTTTCCTGAGATTGCAAGAATTCACCCGTATTTTCTGAGCCCCATGTTTATTCCAACAATATGCTGTCAGTTGGCCCTTTCTCTCCAGCTCCACAATAACAACTTCAGCTCAGGTCCTCATTAGGTCTTACAGTCTTTATATTTCTTATTTGCTGAAATAGACTCTACATTGGTCTTTCTGCCTCTGCCAAAACTCCATCCAGCCCATTCTTCTGCCAGTGTGAGTTCTTGTAACACGGTTTTTATCACGTTCAACTCGAACACCTTGGATGGCTTTCCTGTGGTTCAAAGAAAAAAATCTAAACTCTTAGATCATCAAGTTTCAAAGTACATTATCAAAAGCATCTCCCAAAATCCTTCTGCATACCTCATATTTCTGCATACTCAATGCCTCAGCCTCCCCTAAAGGCTGTTCCTTTTCATACTTTCACAGTCCTTCTTCTCTTAAATGATTTTCACCCCCTCCAAGCATTTTGAAATGTACTTTTTCTTTAAAGTTGAACTGAAAAAACACTCTTTGGGTAATTTTCTGATTTCATAGGTAAATATTAATTATTCCTTGCCTTTTACTGCTAGAGCATCCATTTTTCTATCAACATTGTTTGTCTTATGTTTAGTTGGTTATCTGTCTATCTAGTAGACTGCGAGCTCCTAAGGTTAGGGATGGGCTTATTCATCTTTGTATAATCAACAATGTCTAACACAATCCTTATTCATGTTCAAAGTAGGCAGAGTCACTACTGCCTGCATAATTGAGTTGTAATTTTCAATTTTGCAGCATGCCTGTAGGATGGGAAAAGAAAAAGAATCCCAGGGTGCATGGCAGTAGAAATTTTTGAAAGCCACATGCCCTTCCAGGACTAACTTCATTACACCCCAAAGACCTACACAAAAAGGCCTTTTTCTGTTGCATTCCTCACCTCCTTCCAGTTTGTGGATTTCTTTCATATTCTTATCTCAGTTGCACATGGCTTCTTGGAAGTGGTTTTATTAAAATATATTTGAGGCGGTTGCTGGTCCATTAGCACTTTCCCACATCCAACTGTCAGATAAGCACTGCGAGACTTTTATTTTTCTCAATTAAGAAAAGTTGTAACTCCAAAGATAACTGAGAGACTTTAGGTTCTATCCAGGATGTAGTAACACTACAGCAAAAATGACGTTATATAAAGGCCCTGAGCTGAAGCCAGGGAAATTTCTCCTGCGGCAAATCCCTCTGGCAAACCATAACAGGTTCTAGGTCCTAAAGATCAACAACAGCATTCTCATCCAAAGCCGAAGTGAAAAAGCAAAAAGTTGAAAGATCTAGGAGTAAAATTACTACAATAGACAGATATTGCTGCTAATGACTTTGATCATGCCCTTGGTAGGAAAGTAGTATAAAATATAGCCATTTCTTACTTCTTTAAAGAATCTTGAGGGATTATATACTAGAGATTGGGGCAAAAACTGTGAAAAGTTCAAATACTTTGCATAGTAAAATAAAAAAAAGTATTTTATAGCAATCTATAAGGGAAAAAAGAGATAAAGAACAAAGATCAGGTGGTAGAAGACCATGTTTTCTGCCATGTGAGAGCATTTCTTAAAGAAATATGTTTCTCACCCCAGGGTGGACATGAAACTATACTGTACCCAACAGAAGTTAAGAGCCAGGACAAATCTTACCTCAGAGGCCCAGAACCTTGAACACAGCAAATTAAAATACTTCCATGATCTGATAAAAAGATGAACTTTAAATCATTGCTAATATTTGTGAAGTGTGGAACAATGCAGTGATTTATGTAATGTACAAGGGAAATGGAAAAATATGACATTCTTTAGGTTTAGTTGATTATATTGTAATATTTCCCTTAAAATTGGAAGTCTATGTTTCAGAGACCCAAAGTGAAGGAGGAATTGCAGTTGGACGTTACACTAGTCAATCATTTCAACATTTAAAGATGGAGTCCACTCACCTAGGAAATGGAACTTTCTTTGGGAAGCAATGAACCTATATTGCTCCTGACCTTGTTGTTGACTTTCTTCCTTTCTTCATTTCTTTTTTTGTCTGTTCCTTCTAAAAGAGAGGAAGTAAATCCTACTGTCTGAAATTTTGGAGCAAAGTTATACATCTCCATAGTAGAAGCCCAGCAAATCAGGATACAAAATATATTATGACTTGATAGAATCTTGAATCAAAAATAAAAGCAACATATCTAAAAGCCTATATATTGGAAATGTGAAACATTTGCACACACCATTAAGAACCAAGTAACTAAATTAGGGTCTGGCAGGAAGAGAGTTTACTTTGATAAGCTGTGTAAATGTTTCTCCACATCAGGCCATAGGGGCTTTAGCTTTTGAGACTCGTTAGACATTATAAGGAGGGCTTTGCTTTCTGTTATATCATGGGGTTTTATCAAGCAGGTCTAGAAACTAAGGGAAAAGGGCCACCAGATGACATACAAGTTACGTAAGAAAGCTTATGAGAGCATGAAGAAGAGGCCATCATGGTGGAACAAGGGAAAATAGGGCCGATTGCATCATTAGCAGCCATATAGATGAGAACATGATAGATCAATGGGAATTTCAGAACTAGAAAATGATAGGATTTGGGAAGAGATTTGAAGGTCGAGAGTAAAATTCTGACATATCGTTTCTTTAGACTTCTAAATTTGGAATTTGAGTAATCGTGTGTCAGGTCCCTTCACAGTTTGGTTCTTAGTTCCACAAAGCCCAGTGCCCTCTCTTTCCCTGTGAACCATGGAGATGGAGGCCCGCATTCAGGCTTCCTTCAGGCTGAATCCAGATGGAAGGGAGACTCTGTTCTGATTGGGCTTGCAGAGGAATAGGCTTTGCAGTAGTTGCAGTTCGTTAGGCCCCCATTTGTCCTGGGGTACTGGGCACAGGATCCTTAGGAGGTAGATAGTGACTATAAAGCTTTCCAGCGTAACTGAGGTGTTGGCACTTCTGGTTTATAGCTTTTCCTCTTTCTGGCTCTGTTGAGGGCAGTAGACACCATTCTCTATCCAGATGCCAACATATGTCTGAACAGTTCCTGCCAGTGACCTGATTGCTTTATTTTGGAAGCTGTACTTAGGAAGGTTAGTATGCATGCTAAACTAGTGTCTGCAATGGCGCACATTTGCGTGCATGTGTACGACACCCTGTGTGACTAACACAAACACGGAGCATGCTCCATGTAGGGCCATTTCAATGGATTCTCTCGTTTGTGTCTCTCTGTACCATTGTATTCCACTATCTAGCTGTCTTTTTGCTTTGTCTCCCAGTTTTGGAGCTCTTTTTTTTTTTTTAGCCTCCTTTCTTCTCCTGCTTTGGCCAACAGACTTGAGTACTCCTCTCTCCTAGGACACAGTTGACATTTTTCTTTGGCTCTTCACACTTCTGGCCACCCAGATATATCCCCTGTCCAAACCCCTGCACAGACCACCTGGGAAGCACTCCTGCCGGGACTCAAAGTCACATAGTTAGGACTCTGGAGGGTGTTAGGTGACTGGACCAACTGCAAAATGTTGCTCTTGGAAAGGTGGTTTTACCACTATAAATAGGAAAGATACCATACAAAACATTTACAAATATGAGTCTCAACCAGGGGAAATCTAAAAAAAATATAAAAGGCAGCCCCACCATGTTGTTAACTACAGATTACACAGTCTCTACCATCAATTACTTTGACCAAGCTCAGAACAGATTTTTGTAACCTCTTTTTAAAACAACACTGGAGCCTATTGGATTTCTTTCTTCGAATTTTAAATACCACTCCAAAATCATTTCAGAAACCACCACGTCAGTTAGGACCCCACAGAGTGCTAACATCTAGTGACAGAAGCAATTTGAGACAAAGAATCTTTGTGAAGATAATAGCAAAAGGAGGAAGGAGGCAACTGGAGCAGACACTAGGATAATACTGGGACTCTGAAAACATTGTAAAATGGAAGTAATCCTTGGCCTCAGAAAACCCACCCATCATGAGAGGCAGGGACATGAACCTGGGAGATTTTGACTCAGGAGTCTGGCTGACTGTTTAGGATCCCAGCTCTGACACTACCAGCTGAGCGGTGCGGGAAAAGATATTCAGCTTCTCTCTATTCCCAAGTCCTCACCTGCAAATTGGTGATAATACTACCTGAAACAGGTTGAAGCGACTTTCCACTCTCAGAAACTCCAAGCAGTATGTGTTTCTTCTCAAACACCTCTCTGATAGTCTGTCTCATACAAACTGCATCTCCTTGTGCAGAACAAGGGAAGGTCCAGTTTTCCAGTGCCTATGGGAACAGAAATCACAAATTCTCACAAGAGCAAAATGACTGTTAGGAGCCCCATTCTAGACAGGTTCTTCTGATGGCAGAGCTGAGGATTTGGCCTGAGTATCTGAGAATGTTAAGGGTTCTGAAAGGCATGGGTAACAGCAGAACACCATAGATTAGTGCTCGAGGTACTTTGCCCACAAGTACTACACAGCTAGGAGGCTACAATGCACAATAGGAAAGTCTAGGGCTTTTGTGACAGACACACCTGCATTAGAATCTGGATCTGCTTCTTATTTATGCCCTGAGGAAAGTTTCTTGCATCTTGAAGCACTGGTTTCCTCAACAAATACACATAATAGTAGCATCTACCACACATAACTGATAAAAGGATTATACGAGACCGTATCAGAAAACCCTCTAGCCTCATTTCTGGCATTTAGTTCTGTCATTCCTTTATTTCCGAAACTTATCACTGCTTCTTCCACCCTCTGTTCATCCTGGCCACCTTCATGGCCCATTCTTGCCTAGGCTTGATCATTCTGATTAAGTTTGCAAACTCACAAGTTCTTTTCAGATCCTGGTTAGGGCACTAAAGCCAAGTTGATTTTGGCTTCTGTAAATCGGTTCCTGACAAAATTACCCATTGAGGTCGTGTTGTAAAAGACTAAGACTTTAACTGTCTACACATATTTACACCACCCCAGTGCTGCAGTAAAATTGTCACTGGAGCCCTCCTGCTGTAGGGTTTGCGGCAGCCATTTGCATGGTGAAGTGGGCCCATTTCTTTTTCCTATATTACATACCCACAGGCAGTAATCCTCATTATGGGCCAATGACTTAGAAAATGTTATTATTAAATCAAAGCCATTTGCAGTAAGGGGGAAAATTCATCTGTAACTATAAACTCTGTTGCTTATAGCTGGGCATTAAGAAAACAAATGGTCACCAAGTGGCTTCCAAGTTTAATCACCTGGGAGGCCCTCCATGTGTGTGGCAGGTAGCTGACCAAGAAGGAAAGATCCAGGGATATGGATGATTTTTCAGAGGATATCTGACTTGACCCTGAGTCTCAGGGGCAGAGGCATTGGCATGGACACATGGTGGCCTAGCTATGACTCAGATAACACTGTTCTTATCCCGTTTGTTTTCCAAAAAAGGCATTAGTTAGGGTGAACTTTCATGGGGTGCTGTTTGTTATTATAAAAGCATGAACATAATCTTTAGAGTCAGACCCACTTGGTGGTGATCCCAGCTGTACCACTTAGTAGAATACCTTTGGATAGATAGCAAAAGGTCTTCATGTTTACTGCTCTGGTTTGGGATGAGGTCATAAATTTGTTGGATCAGCACATGATTACCAGAGTTAGAGCCATGTCTCAAGTTAGAGATTTTCGATTTTAGGAGGTCAGTGCCTTGTTGTGGCTGTGCCCACATTATTGTAACACATGCTTCTTGAATCTAGGCTCTGACAGAGGTTGAGGAGACTCACTGGAAACATGCTGCTCTTCCTCTGTTGCCCAGTGACCCAGGCGAGCCAGGCATGGTCACTACTGTGTTCTTGGCATCATGGGAAAGGCTGATAATTTAAACCTGGGAAGCTAACAGGACTACTATATCCTTTCCTTGAACCAATTAATCCAGGATTTCTAGAAGTAGAACCCAGGTCTATCTGTCTGCCTATCTATCTATCTATCTATCTATCTATTTATCTATTTATCCATTTTTAAACTAACCCAATTCTTTCAGAAGAGTTGTTACCTAAATCCCCTAGGCTAGATGTGTGCATGTGAGGCCAATGGCCCTCATTTGTTTGGTCTGTTCTAAAGAAATAGTGCCATGGAATGCAGCTTCACCATCTTGTTGCCGTTAAGTGAAACTAGATGTTAGCACAATGCACTCCGGGGCAGTTTAGTGCTTGGTATGGGTTCCCATGGCATCTTTCCCCTGGTATTCTGCATTTTCTTCCTCCATTCTCTGCTATCTTCTAGTTTCATTCTTCTCCTACATTTGGTTCTGTTGCCTAGTTTACACTGTTCATTGTCCTTCAGCAAGCTTCTCATGCCTCCCATTGATTAATTTCCAATTCAGCACTCTCCTTCCTAATTAAATACTTGGTGTTTGTCCTGTAGTACTAACACTCAAGTCTTTCCCTTCCCCAGGCTATTCCTATCTTGACTCCAGAGTATGACCACCTCTAGGCTTTTTATTTGCTACAACTCTCGGTGGATAATTGGAGCTGGGAAGGGAGGCAAAGTAGAAACTTCTGGTAAGGAACTGTTGGCTCAGTCAGGGGAATCAGAACACACATGTGCATGACATTAGAACAACAGTAGAGAGCATGGAGCAGAGCAGAGCACAAGAGCATGAGAGCAGCCTGCATCTCTATTGTATATTTTTTAATTTAATTAAGTTCATTGGTACAATTTAGATTTATACAGTGATCACAATCAATTGGGAACCTGTACATGATATACCTTGATTTGCCTTTTTTTCCTCCTATTCCTTTCCCCTTCTTTCAATCCCTTCATCCCCTTATTTAAAAGGCTTTGTTTCCATTTTATGGTTTTTCCCTTTCCTTCCTTTCCTCCTCCCCCATCCCTAGATCTCTTTTCCTTTTGAGCAATTTCCTCCCATTTCACCATCTCTCTTGTACAATTTCATTTTCATTTACACTTTCAGTTTCTCACCCCAGTGAGACAACGCAATATTTAGACATGTGTGTCTCTGAAGAACCACTGAGACTGCTTCAAAGCTCAGGGGCGTCTAAAGACACCTGAGGAGACAGTGGGATACAGTTATGTAACCACAACTTAGCACAGGTAAACATGCATGCACTGGTTACAGCACATATAAGAATGTAAATACAACATAACAATCTGTATAAGAATTATACAATAAAAATGCAGGTGCCTCTCTCTCTCTGGCTCTTTGCTCTGCTCCATGTTGCCTGCTGTTGTTGCTGATGTCTTACACATGTATGTTTTTTAACCTTGGTACCTCACCCATGAAAATCCCTCTTGGGCCTCTGGAACGGGCTGACAGTGTCCTATTTATTTCACTTAAGAGTACAATCTCAGGGTGCATCCATGTAGACATGTCTCAAGTTTATCCTTCCTTATGGCAGTGTAGTACTCCATTATATAAAAAACACATCTTTTTTATTCATTCCTCAGTTGATGGGCATTTGGGTTGTTTTCAAGATTCAGCTATTACAAACTGTGCTGCTATAAACATGAATGTGCTTATATCACTGTGGTATGATGCTTTTAATTGTTCTGAGAAAATACCAAGAAGGGGAATAGCTGAGTCAAATGGGACAGCTACTCATAGTTTTTTGAGGAATCTTCACACTGATTTTCACAGTAGTTGCACCAGTCTGCACTCTTACCAATAATGGAGAAGTGTTCCTTTTTCCCCACAACCCTGCCAACATTTGTTATTGATTAACTCTTTTGATAACTGCCATTCTTTCTAGAGTAAGATGGAATCTCAGTGTTGTTTTTATTTTCTTCTCTCAAATGATCAGTGATGTTGAGCATTTTTTCATATATTTATTTG